>OX375874.1:12918181-13045681 GCA_947359465.1 Metellina segmentata | reverse complement strand
CTTTTGAAATAATTTCTAATCAGTACTAATATAGAGAAATAATGAAAGAGAAAAATTCTAACCTAATTAATACACAGGATCTCAGCTCTCGCTGTGTTTTTAACAAATATGATTAACTAGGGGGCCCGCCCCCTGATCGCTAACGCTCGCCAACCCCCAGAGGATTGCTTCGCAGTCCTCATTGGTTCGCTGCACGAACCTATGCTCGCTTTGCTCACATCAATGAAGACATGTGTCCTAGCAGAAGGAATTGTTTACAAAATATGATATTCCAAAAAAATATTTTTCAAATCTAAATTTTATGCTGTTTTTCAGAAAAGATATTTACAGTACCTCTGAAATCAGAATTCTAATGGAAACTTTGAGCAAATTTTGACTCGAAATGTGAGCGTTTATTTGGAAATTGAAAACCCAGTATGTTGGTTGTGTGTACATTTACCCAGCACTCGAGCCACCCACGCTTTTTCATTGAGTTTGTTGTCGAAAGTTGTAATGCAAGCGTCTTGTTGAACTATAATAGTTCGCCCCGAAACGGACCTTTTTTTTTAAATGACCCTGAAAAGATCCTCCGTTTTCTTTGATTTCTATTATTTACTGCAACAGCTCGACTAAAATTCATTTTTTTCAATAAAATTTCATCCGATAACGCTATAAATTCAATTGAAGCGCGAGGCTTTGGGATAAACAAAGAATCGTACAATGTTGCCAAAACGCGAAAACAAATAACGTCTTTTTTGCGTGCCACGTAAGAGAATTATATATATAGATTATGGCCTTTTTCAAAATTTACCATCAATTATCATATAAAAATTACTACAGTTCCATTAAATATATTCTTCCATTCTTAATGGTATTTTCTTGACCTGAAACAAACGGTAGTTCTCCCACTCTGCGCAGCACTGCGCCAAGTCCATTATAACGAAGCACACCTGCTTACAACTGATCCCCTTCCAAGGGTTCCGCATTATCTAACTACAAAACAATCAATTCCAAATCTCAATATGATATACGACCGGGCATTTAGTTCTAATACCCACCTAAACCACACTTCTGATCGGACTAATCCGCGGTTAGGTTCGAATCCAGTTCCCGACTCCCCGTCACACCATCCCAGGACGCGAACAGACGATCGCTTCGAACAATCTCCGGAACAACCCCACTCCACCGAGCCTCCAAATGAAACCAATCGCTTTCTGACACATCCCTTGCCCAAAGGATGATTGAAGACCTCCGTATGGAAGCGTTCTCGCCGGTTTATCTCCTTGCGTTCCAACCACCCCTTCCAGAACCACCCCCGTTCCGCCAATCCCGAAGAGCGTTCTGTTCTCCGCAGATCTACCTAATTAGGCGTAATTTGCGTAATTAACTTTTCTGCCGAGCCGGACTCTGGCTGATCAGGACAGATAAAAGGGACTGGATCGTCTGAATAATTAATGGCATGACGATTTCTCGCACGCTCGACACCCCCCCTCCCCCTCTAGCTGAGGTGTGTTGCCAGGTGGCACGAAGGGCCCCTGATCCTCTTCAAATCCGTAATCCTCACCGGTGGTGTTACGGGAAAGTTATGAAAGTTTGGAGGGCCTCTACCTGTATTGCCGGAGGCACTAATCAGATGTACATGGGTACATTGATTTCGAGAAGTTTAATGGGATGGAGCGTGTATAACTCCACTCTAACTATACGAGTTTCTACAGCTCGGTTTATCCGTATTAGTATCGTGAGTCTATGGACTTACAAGTTTAAACCTAACTATATCTCCTGAAAATCAGGCATGATTCCGCAGTCAGGATATACTAAGCTCATGACCTTAAATCTATGGTTCATTTAGCTGGAGTTTTAAATATATTATTTTATTCGTTTGATTCGTCCATGGTCCTTTTCAACAACACTTTCATGGTCCTTTTTAACAACACTTCCATGGTCCTTTTTAACAACACTTCCATGGTCCTTTTTAACAACACTTCCATGGTCCTTTTTAACAACACTTCCATGGCTGTTATACCTTATATAATTGGATGGTAATGGTAATTTTAATTAACGTCGCACAATAGCAACATAACGTGCCATTGACGACGGTCCGGGATCAATCCCCAAAGGGAAAGATCTGAGGACACCACCACGTAATTTTGAGCCACGGTCAGCTGACGAGGCAGCACCTGAACTGGCACCCCCACTCTCCAAACTTACACACCATCCCAACGTGAGGACTTTCGGCCACGACAGATTTAAGGTGCACCTCTACACCATACGCTTACAAACATCCATGCACTGATCCTGATTCGAACCAGGAACCTTCCGATCTAGAGTCTAGAGTTGAATTAACGTCGCACCGGTACTACGTGCTATTGGTGACGGTCCGAGATCCATCCCGAAGTGGAAGATCCGAAGACAACGCCTCATAATATTGAACCAGGGTCATAGGACGAGACAACACCTGAGCTGGCACACCACTGCCCCTAACTTACACGCCACGCTAATGTGAGGATATTTGAGGCCCGCCAGGTATAAAGTGCTCCAGCCCAGTTTAATAGGAATGGATTGCATATAACTCCACTCTAACTATATGAGTTTCGATAGCTCGTAGTATTTCTCGGTTTATCGGCATTAGTACGGTGAATCTATGGAATTAGCTTAAACCTAACTATATATTCTCAACATCGGGTAAGCTTCATCAGGGGATATACTAAGCTCATGACCTTAAATCTATGGTTCATTTAGCTGGAGGTTTAAATATACTATTTTACTCGTTTGATTTGTAGTCCATGGTCCTTTTCAACAACACTTCCATGGTCCTTTTTAACAAACTTCCATGGTCCTTTTTAACAACACTTCCATGGATGTTATACCTTATATAATTGGATGGTAATGGTAATTTTAATTAACGTCGCACAATAGCAACATAACGTGCCATTGACGACGGTCCGGGATCAATCCCCTAAGGGAAAGATCCGAAGACAACACCACGTAATTTTGAACCACGGTCAGATGACGAGGCAACACCTGAGCTGGCACCCTACTCTCCAAACTTCCACACCAACCTAACGTGAGGACTTTGTCCACGACAGATTTAAGGTGCCCCAGCCACCTCTACACCTTACGCTTACAATCATGGACTGACCAGTATTCGAACCAGGAAATTTCCGATCCAAAAGCTAACACCTTAATCACCAGACCGGTTGGTCGGCAGCACTTTTGAAGACACCTAATGCTTGTTATCACGACTTTAAAAAATTCATAAACATATTGTACTTTGAAAGATATAATAATATTACTAAAATGGTTATAGTTTTTATTTTTAAACTTAAAAACTTAAATTTTTTAAACAGTTGTACAGTGAAAAGGTATCTGTTAATATATTGATGTCATATAGTTTGTCATATATACAGTGCGTATCGAAATGATAGGTCTACTAGTAAAATCGAAAGTTATGTTGGTAAAAAAAGTTTTACTGTGTACAAAGTACTATTTTATAAACTACGTTAGTTCATAAAATGAAAAAATTATGCATAAATAATATACAAATCATAGGAATTATACGGAAGATAAAAATTATGTGAAACAGCTGTTTCAAAAAGATAGGTCCACTGAACCAAACATCGAATTAGTCTTCAACTAATACGAAATTTTCCCACCGTTTTTCAGAATAAGCTCATAAATTCTATTCGGCATAGTTTCTACAAGTTTTTGTAAAGAGTTTGTCTCGATTTTTGCCCAATCGGAGGAAATAGCGTTTTTTAAGTCTGTAGTACAGTTGTACAGCCTTCCGCCTGCATACATTTATCTTGTGAGTATGGCCCATGTGTTTTCTACCGGATTCAGGTCGAGGCTGCAAGGTGACCAATCGATAATATGTACATCATTATCCAGAAACCATTCAAAAGTGGACTTTGCAGTATGCACAGGAGCATTGCCCTGTTGGAACATAAAGAACGGGCCTCCAATGTGCTCTGATTGTGGAAGAAAATATTGTTCAAGCAGCTGTTGGTAGGCTGCAGCATTCAAACGATTGTCTACAAATGCTATATCAGTTTTTCCTGCACGTCCAAATCCTGCCCATACCATAATGGAACCACCTCCAGCTTGCCTCTTCGAGAATATCTCTCTATCGGAACGCAGATCGTGCTAGTAATACTGCCAGCCATCTGAACCATCCAGGTTGAATTTTTTTTCATCACTGAATGTCACTCGATGTCAGTCTTCTTTCCAGGACATCACTTCCTGTGCAAATTTCAATCACTTTTTTTTGTGCTCTTTAGTTAATTTCGGGGCCGCTTTCCTCTTCCAGCAAACTAAATTGTCGAACTTCTTTACCACTCTATGGGCCGTAGATTTTGATATTGGAGGGTTTTGTTGCCTGACCAACGTGGATAAGCTCGTATTTTCAGATTTTAAATCCTTTACGATACTCCTTCTTTGTCGAGGTGTCACTTTTGATGGCCGCCCAGATGGTTTTTTAGTGCCATAAGCATTTCCAAGTCGCACAAAATTGTTTACAGCATTATGCGATCTGTTTAAAAGTTTAGTTATGTCTCTTTTCGATTTTCCACACTTCTTAAATACATCAATTTCCCCCTGCTCAATCAGCGGAAGACTGCAATGACGAACCATTTCATTTGATTGCAATGTGATGTTCAAATCTGTTTAAATACCTCCACAGCAGCCAGCGTAATCAATCATTAAGACTAAACTGTGATATTTATGCAAATTTTGTAGAAATAAACGTTTTGGTGCAAAGATTTATAAAGGTGGACCTATCTTTTCAAAACGATCTCAAAATGAAAATTTGCGTAAAATAAAAATGAATTATTTATTTTTAACAAATTGCTTCCTAAATAGTTATAACGATTATTGTATAATTATCTCCACCAAAAAAGTGATTCTTATTCTAAATTAAGAGTCGAAACTTTGAAAAATGCGGGTGGACCTATCATTTCGATACACACTGTACATACGAAAAACTCGGTTAAAGCGAAAATTGTAAATAAAATAAAATCGTGTAGTTTTAAATGCATATTTTATATAACAAGTACAAAAGTTATACAGATACACCACATGCAATTTATATTGTTACGCGTTATTAAAGCGTTGTTATTCAAAAAAGTCCTTAATAGTTTTTTGTTTTACGTTACTTTGAGATTTTACAGCAGCAATGTTTCGACAATTTTTAAGGGTAACAGGATTACTGGTGTCGTTTCTTGTTCTATACATTCAATAGCACTTTCGATAGCTTTTAGTGCGTGATACAATACAAAGTAAAGGGGGTAGTGTTGTATTTCTTTTTCCTGAGTGCTTATGAGATCAAGTTTATATTTTTTTTTCGGTAGCTTATATATAAAGCTAAGCTAGTAGTAAGGTAAAGTAGACAACAAAAAAATAATCCTAGAAATATTTGATAGCGTGATTAAAGCGGAAACTCGAATAATCGAGGTTTTACTGTAGTTAAAATTCTCTGTCTTCCAAGTCATTTCTACAAGATATCTCGTCCATCAAGTTCTAGTCAGTTTTTCTGATGACGAGGTGTCTTGTCGAAACAACGAAACCATGAACCATGGTCAGATTTTGAGGTCAACACCTGAGCTGGCTACCCAATTTCCACACCATGCCAGCATGAGTACATTTGAGGCCACGACGGATTTAACGTGCCATAGACCCCCGTGTACACGACGGTATTTGGTTGCATCGCATCTTGAACTCACAATCCACCGGTTGCTAATCCAATATTCCTCCAATAATTCGATTCAGTAGCCCACTCGTATCACACGCTATCTTCCTACACCCCATACCACTTTGGTACCGGTACCATGATACCAGAGACGTCACCCCGCATGTAGGTTTCCTGTTCACCAAAATAAAAACAAAATGGTTAAAAAGCACGGCTCCTAACTAAACTAGCCACTGCTTGGCTAGCCCGTGCCAGTTGCTTTTGTGGGGATATTGGTTGGCTTCCCCAACCAAATGGGAATTCGAAGCCTCTTGGATAACCTGCCCGTGGTGTTGGTTTGTTTCGTAAATCAAAAAATATAAATATTTAATTGAGACATTGTTTATTAAAATAAAATCAAAGGTATAAGGTGTAAAATTTTCCGCAGATTTCAAATCCGATAAAAAATTTTACTCTATCTTTAAAAATGGCTGAGATAAAAAAAAAAAAAAACACCGAAGAACGCCAGTGAAAACTTTAATAATTTCTTTTACTCAAATCTGTTTCTCATGAAATCAAAATGAATTGATCTTGAATCAAACGAATGTCATTTAAATCTGTTCGCTACCATTCAAGACGGAAGGTGAGAAAAACTTAGCATGGCTCCAAAGGCTGACACAATAGTGACGTAAGTGAGAAAAGTCTAAATTTTGGTGCTTCTTCATTTCCGAAAGAAGAAAGAACGGTGAAAAAACTATTAAATTCATTTTTAAATGTTCTAGATTGAATTTTAAAATTCGCCGCGACCCAAAAATTGCAAAAAATTCGGACTACCTATATGCCAAATCCCATTACTGTAATTGCTATAGATTCGTCAGGACTTTGCGGTCAAAAAAACAATCGCATTCTGTCATAATAGTAGAGTTGTACATACCATCACACAACAACTCCAACCAACAGTTCGATACGCTCAGAGAAAATCCCTACGAAATTCCCTAAAAAAAGGATGCTAAATTAATGAGCGAAAGGAAGGGGTTTGGGAGGACAGGCGAGATGGCATGCAAACGATAAATTGGGCATGGGGCTCGGCCTCATTAATTATGCGGATAAGGATCTTCGAAAGGATAAAAATTGTTTGCGCTCTTAGGGATGGAGTGCTTGGAAAGGAAGGATTCGCCGTCCCAAGCATTCCAATATGCGATTTCTATTTTTCCGTTTGTGAATGAGGCAGTCTTTGGTTTTATTTCGTGTTATCTGGTTTCCCGGAATGCCATACAGGAAAATAAATAGAATTGTGTTCTTTCTATCGTGGATATATATTTCACTGTTACGGTTCATTACTAACACCTTGTGCTTAGTTTTTACTCTTAGGTATTTCTTCGCTGGAGCAATAAACACATTCTTGTTTTTGAATGCTGATTGCCACGCAATGAGACTGACATTGTTATACAGAGCATCTATCCCAATTATGAATTATGCTATTCAGTTCACCTATCGTCATGCTAATTAGCAAAACTAGTATCCTGTACGTTAGCAGAGGAGTTCCTAGTTTTGCTAATTAGCACGACGATATTTGTTTCGTTAGTTTGAAAAAAAAAGCAATCAATAATATCTTAAAGTGAGTATTTTTATTTAACGTCGCAAAGAAGCAATGCAACGGACGATTGGAAAGGGAAAGATGTGAGGACACCACCACGAAATTTTGAACCAAGTTCAGATGACGTGGTTACACCTGAGCCGGCGCTCCACTCTCCAAACTCTTCTACACCAAACTTCTTCACTTCTACACACTCTACAATGTCCGCTAACTTGAGAACATTTGAGGCCACGACAGATTTAACGTACATCAGCCCCCGTGTACACGACTATCATTGGCTTGGTTTGAACTCGCAATTTTACTGTTGCTAATCCGTTACTCTTCCAGTTTCTAGGTCAACGTAACTATACTCATCTGTCTTCGTAGTTTCCTTATAAACAGTAGCAATACTTACACAAGATTATACATTACACAAGAAATTAATTTTTTATCAAACTCGAATCAACACAAAACGTCAAAAGCTGTCTTGAACCGAATAATCGGAAGAAGGTATAAAACAGGCACGTGAAGCGGACAAAGCTCAAAAGGCTGCTTGACAACGCAACGAAGCTGCCAAGGAAACAGATGCATGATTTGGTATGGCTGAGGCAGTAAGTACTCGCAAGCGAAGCAGGGAAGTGAATTTAATAAGTAAACTACGAAGACGATTGTCCTTCCATTACGAATTCCTGCTGGAGGAACTTGAGACATAAAGTTCACAATGTTTTGCAATAATTTCCAAAAGATTAGTATGAAGTATTTCAACGCACATCGTACAACATACTTAATGAATTTAGTCATAAAGTATGTTGTATGACGTGGCTATGAATAGATGTGGCTATTTATAGACGCATCTATAGTTGAATAAATCACGATTCTATTAATCAAGAAGATGAAAACCGGTAAATCGTACAGGGAACTCTCTACGAGTTGTTCGGGCAATAATTATTACTAAAAGTGATATTCAAGAGTCGAAACGGTAGGTAGGTATTTAAATAACGTCGCACTGGAGCAACACAACGGGCTATTAGCGACGGTCCAAGATGAAATCCCATTGGGAAATATATCACACCAGATCTGGCACCCCAATCTCCAAACTTCCACTCCACGCCAATGTGAGGACATTTGAGGTCATTTGATGACATTGAGGACATTTGAGAACATTGAGGCAGATTTAACGTACACCAGCCCCGCTTGTTACACGGCGGTCTTTAGTTGCAGTAGAACCTCCGGCTGCTACTCCATTGCTCTTCTATCCAGGGCTCTATAAAATGTCACAGATGTATCTGGCGGTTTATTTCGCCAAGGCTCGTCAAACGCAAGACAGATAACGCCAAGTAATGAACATACACACAAACTTTTTCAAAGACAGACAACGCGCGAAGTCACCATCATTTCAAAAGATCTAACGTCCAACTCCGTTTCCCCATAATTCCTCAACGTCATCCCCCAGTACATTCCAACTCTCATTTCAAAAGCTCAGCAGAGAACACACACACAATTTCCGAATAAGTTTAAACAAAACTACATAATCCCCCGGAAACCATTTCTACCCTAAAAAAGTTCAACTCCAGCTAAATCCAACTCCAGTGAATAATGCACCTAGTTAAAGACGATATAAATGATTAAAAGGAGAGTCTGCAAACCAGGGGAGCAGGAATCAATTCTAATAAAAACCATCCTCTTTAAGTTGGTAGAGCATGAAAATGACTCACAGGCGAAGCAGATTGTTCACGCAGGCATTAGAGGGAAAAACAAAGCCTTTCTTTTTCCCTTTTCTCCCTCTCGATCTTGCGCCTTTCTCGGGTAGTGTTCTCTTTTACTAAAAGCATTAAGAATATTAAACGTACTCCCGCTATTAGAGTAATTGGAAGCAATAAGGCTAAGGTGTAACATCGACTCTCGGCTGCTTGAAAATAATACGGGACACCGTGTAACGTTTTTCGGGGGATTAAGAAAGGGGTTAGGTAAGAAGTGTGCGCTGTTCGATGATTCCGTGAGATAGAGGCGATGTTTTTTCTGTCGTACGGGATTGAAAGAGAAAGAAGTGACAGAGTTTGGGGGAGAAGGGATTTGTTTTTGTCTGGCCTTGTTTGTAAATAGGCAGGTTGGTAGTTGAATTAACGTCGCCCTTGAACAACACAGAGAGTTGTTGGTGACGATCCAATTAAAGGAAGGTAATGGTAATGGTAATTTTAGTTAACGTCGTACTAGAACAACACAACGGGCTATTGACGACGGTCCGGAATCAGTCCCTTAAGGGAAAGATTCGAGGACAACACCTCGTAATTTTGAATCACGGTCAGATGACGAAGCAACACCTGAGTTGGCACCCCACTCTCCAAACTTCCACGCCAACCCAACGTGAGGACTTTCGGCCACGACAGATTTAAGGTGCACCAGCCGCCTCTACACCATTTGTTTACAAACATCCATGCCCGGGCCCGGATTCGAACCAGGGACTTTCCGATCTAGAGGCTAACACCTTAACCACTATACCGGTTGGTCGGCCCAATTAAAGGAAGGATCTGAGGATAACACGTATTATTTATATTGGGTGAATCTGGTAGCAGTGTTTTTTTTAAAGAATTAACTGTGTAACATAGAGGTTAGGCATAAGCTGTACGAAACAAAATATTAAAAAGGGTAAGTAAGTGTAGACGGTCTGTTTTGTGTTTTATAGAGCAAGTCATATTTGGCTAAGCTGCGCCAAACATAAGACAGACAATTCCAAGTAAAATATATACTCTATAACAAAAAATTAACGCACCAAGAAGGTGTGGAATTACAGTGGTGCCGGGCTCAATCAACTTGGAATGGCGCTGACTGGGGACGTATAGTCTTTCGTGACGAGTCCCGTTTCCAACTGTGTCCTGACAACAACCGCAACGGAGACGTCCAGGACAGCGTGGGGATCCTGTCCTTAATGTCGCACGCCACGCATGCCCACAACCGGGAGTTATGATCTGGGATGCCATCCCCTTTGATAGTCGGACCCCTTTGGTAGTCATTTCTGGCACTCTCATAGCACATCGGTACAAAGACGACATTCTACGACCGGTTGTGTTACCCGTTCCTTTTGCGACACATCGGACTTACTTTTCAACAAAGTTATTATAAATTTTATTACTGTTCTATTTTTATTGCTTCAACACTTCATCATAGTTTATTTATGTATACTTATCAATCTTTTATTTTCATGTCATACTATGTCACAATCTTTTATGTTTCCACGGACCTTTTATTGGGGCATGTTGCCCAATGTTTTACTCTTGTCCTTTTATATTCATGAACCGGGCCTTTTGCCCCATGTAAATTTTAAAAACACAATAAATGCGTGTCCGGTCGGCGTGGGCCCCATTGGGTTCACTTCATGGGCTGGAAGTCCTTCCCCCCTCCCAGCCAAAGACTCCAAACCCTAACGGGTGAGTCGAGACATGGAAGATCTGAAACAAGATAATGCCCGGCCACAAACGGCACGTGTTGCTGTGAATAATTGTATTCAAGCTTTCCCACCACTTTCTTGGCCAACTCAGTCTCCTGATCTCTCTCCCATAGAGTAGATTTGGGACGTTATGGGAAGGCGATTGCAACCATCCCGGAATGTTGACAATTTAGCCCGACAGTTGGAGACAATTTGACTAGAAAATCCGCAGGGCACCATCCGGGAACTTTTTTACTCTATAGCACGCCGGGTGACAACTTGCATCCAGGCCAGAAGCGGACCAACGCGTTATTGACTTCCTCCCTTTATAACGGTCAAACTCTGAAATAAATTGTTCTGAAATTTTAATCGTTTGTTTTTCTATGAATGTTCTTCACATCCACCAGTTTTTTTTTATCACTATCGGACGTCTCCTTCTTGGTGCGTCGATTTTTTTTTTGTTATAGAGTGTATAAAGAATCTAGAATAAAATAAAATGTGAAATTATAGAGAGAGAGTTAGCAATCGTCTAATTCGTAATAATAAAATAATAATACGTTAATAGAATCGTAATAAGAATACGTATATAGAATCTGGAATAAAATTAATTGTGAAATCATAGAGAGAGAGTTAGCAATCTTCTATTTGACATAGTCAGATACCTTATTGGACATCACCAGTCTAAAGATCACTACATTCTCTTCTAGTAAAAGTAAAAATAGTAATAAATTCATATTTGTAAATTTGGTTTCAATATATGTGTTTCACTTGTGAACTGTTCTCAGTTTCCAGCTGAATTGAATCCATTTGAAAGTGCAGCTGCTTTAGATATAAATCACCTGCCTTTCAAACATACGATCCATTCATAAATAGAACCTTCAATATCCCACCCACTCAAATCTCTCCTGCTTTCTATATTAAATGAGCGAAAACAAACAAAAACGCGACGGCTGAGTTTGGAATATTGGACACTAACTTGCGTTTGATTCCTGATCTCTTCTCGATCTCTTTTCTTCTTCTGGAGCACGTTCGACATTCAAGAAGGAGAAAAACTTCGAAGGCACGTTCAAACCCTCCGGAAAAATCTAAAAATGCGTTTCACAATGACGTATGTCTCTCAAACTGTCTATTAAAATTCCAGCTTTCGATTCTTTTTCTGGATATTTTATTTCTCTGCGATCGCTCGCTTCGCGTTTAGAAGCTTCCAACTTGAAAACCATCTTTGAGAGGGAATGGAAGAATTCTTTGCGGCATTTTCTTCCGAACGGGCAGTGAAATGAAGTGTTTTTCTGAGCCCCTTTTTTTTTAAAGTGGCAACCCAATACTTATGGATTTTTTTCTGGTTTACCCTTATTTCTCTATCTCCGGTTCAAACCAAAGACCTCGGATCTTTCCCTTAAGGGATTGATCCCGGACCGTCGTCACTAGACCATTGTGTTGCTCTAGTACGACGTAATTAAAAAAATTACCATCACCAATTATCAAACCAAAGACAGTCGTTTATATCGGGGGCTGGTGCACGTTAGGTAATTTTTAATTAACGTTGTACTGGACAACACAACGGGCTATCAACGACGTCCGGGATCAATCCCCTAAAGGATAGATCCGAGGACAACACCTTGTAATATTGAACCATGGTTAGATGACGAGGTATCACATGAGCTGGCACACCACTCTCCAAACTTCCACACCAACCCAACGTGATTACTTTCGTCCACGACAGTTTTAAGGTACACCAGTCGCCTCTACTAAATACGCTTACAAACATCCATTCACTGGCCTTGATTCGAAGCAGGAACCTTCCGATCTATGGTCTGACACCTTAACCACCAGACTGGATAGTCGGCTGGTGTACGTTAAACATGCCGTGGTTACAAATGTCTGTGGTGTAGCAGTTTGAAGAGTGGTGTGTCAGTTCAACTATGACCTCGTTATCTGACCGTGGTTCAAAATGTCGTGATATTGATCCTTTATGTTTGATCCTGGTCTGTCGCCAATAGGCCGTTGTATTCCAGTGTAACGCTAATTTACTACCTACCTATCTTTATCTCATTTTGTAGGAACAATTCTTTATTTATTTACGGTTTCACTTACGCACAAGTGAGGGAAATTGACATTATGTGACATCGTGTACTTCGTTGTGCTTGACCTTTAGGAAGGGTCACATGCAGGGCAGGTGCCTACTCCATTCTGTCATCGTAATTTTGGAATGCCGAATGTATTCTGATTGGTTATATTTTGGCGCCAGCTACTGTTCTTGCGTAGCGCGCATTACAACGACTTGAGAAGAGCAGTTGAAAATAGAGCGTCTTTTGCAGGTGGTGTTCGTAAAGATCTCTGATTGTTTTTTTATTTACACTTTTGGGTTATTTTTAGACTGCGGCAGAGCCCGTAAGAGACGATGGTTGGAGAGAGTGAGAAGCAGTGGGTGAGGCTGGTTCCGCTGAACTGGGAGATACATAATTTTATGTATTGTTATAACGAAGTTAATCTGAAGTTATACTGATATATTTCTTATACTCGAATGTATTCTTAATACTCTTGGAATCATAAGAACTTAAATATCTTAGCTGGTGGTTGTCTTCTCCTTGAGTACGATTCCTACTGTTTTTTACACTACCGTTTAGGGGTGACGTCACCACTGTGTATTGTCAAGAATACTGATATAAACCATAAAAAAATCAAGCGCTAGAGGATTAATTCGCCGAATTAGCTTATTAGTTTAACCTTCTAAGTGGTTTAGACAAGATAATTCGTCAATTAATATATGACCAAAATATCTACTGACGAGATAGCCATCAAGGTATTGCAGACGTTTTTGTGATGAAGAGATCAGGATTTGGTTAATTTTTGATCACTAATTTAGATGTACCTCGTCCATCAAGATCTGATAACTTTTAACCTAATGTAATAAATGGAGGATCAAATGTGCTTGATTAGAGCTATGAAACTGCCTAATACTGCTAGAACCACAAGAAAGAAGTCGTCGCTTTAATTGAAATCTTCAGTGGTCTGATGGCAGATATCAATTGAGACATCTGGAGGATAGAAATCAGCTAAAGAAAGAAAATATGAGCAGAAACAGATTTAGCTTCGGTTATAATCGAATCACCTCTGATCGAGGGAGTGAGATGAATTTAAAGTAGATAGTGCAGAATCTTACCGAGCTGCTCAAAGTTTCGACTACCAAGATTAACGCACGCGTGGCAGCGTCGAATCATCGTAGAAGCTGACTAGTTTCAGTGGAATATTCCTATTTCACTCCTAGTCTGGTGCAAATTTGGGACCCCAGTTGGAAAAGTAACGGACTGGTGACCGGAGGGTTGCGAGTTCGAATCAAACCAAAGAACATCGTGTACAACGGGGGCTGGTGCATGTTAAATTTGCATGGCCTCCAATGTCCTCACTTGGAGTGGTTAGAAAGTTTAGAGAGTGGAGTGCCAGTTTCAGGTGTTGTGTCGTCATCTAGAAATGGGGTTTTCCCAGAAGCCAATAGCAGCATAGATTGGCGAAAGCTCTGCCAACAAATTTGCAATTTCATCACCTGTTAGAGGCTTATTAGATTGCATTTTTCTTTCCTGGGGGCGTGAAGGCCCTTCAGAACTATCGTCTCTACAACTCATATGACAAGATTTTTTTTAATAACTAATAAAGCTATAAATTGGAAAAACCACATACCTTTACAACTAGCTTCTAATCTTTACTCCAGGACAACACCTGACATATAATGCCACAATTGAAACGGAAAAAAAATGTTGAGGCGCAGCTATTCCCGCGCGAACGCGTGACTGGCTACTGAGGCGTAACTCAACACCACGCGCTGTCACGTGATTGAATCTTGCGTTGACGTCATATCACGCGCTTGTGCGAGATGGACGGCGAAAAAAAATTAAGGGATCGGTCTCGGACAGTCTTCAAACCCGTTGTGTTGCTCTAGTATGACGTTGATTAAAAATTACCATCAAGATCTGGCTTGTTTTAATAATGTCGAGGTACCTTGTCAAGATAACCACCATAAGGGTTAAACCTTACATTGCAGAACACATGTTCCTAACACCCAGCAACCCTTGCCCTAATTGCAATGCTATGGCGACTCCTCTATCTGTGGTAGGTTGGTATTTTAACTACCGTCGCAATGGCGGCATCACAAGGGACTTTTGGCGACGATTTTGGATCAAACAGGAAGGGAATGATCGAGGACAAAACCACGTCATTTTGAAACTTGGTCAGAGGATGATGTCACACCTGGAATACCACTTTCTAAATTTCCACATCATGGCTACGTGAGGATATTCAAAGCCACGGCATATTTAATGTGCACCAGCGCCATTTCTACACCACGTCTTAGAACTCGCAAGCATCCGGTTGCTAATCCGTTACTCTTCCAACTGGGATACCAAGTCCACCCGCTGTGTCAGTAAAAATTTTCATTGGTTGTGTCTATTACTTGATATTGTATGTTTTGTGTTTGGCGCATCCTAAACAAGTATAACCATTGCGCCATACTACCCCCAAAGCAATCGATCTCTTGATGTGGAGGCCACAGTTTTAAGTTGGCATATGTATATAAATGTTTGATATGCGTTCTGTACATTGCCGTTAGAGGGCTCAGGAACAACGGAACGTAATAAATCTCTCCATACTGCAGATACTATACATAAATAAATATACATCTTTAATAAGAAGGCATATATATTTTCCAATGCAATTTGACTGAAATATCATTCCCTTTATAATACTATATTTCTTAAATATACGATGCTCTCCAAATACATCAGACGACAATATTTCAGAATCGTTTGCTCATTTTCTCTATGAACTGTTTTGATGTGAGCTTGCATGAACGGGATTTGACTCGTCGATTCTGAATTATATTGCTGTTGGATATTGGAATTAGTTTGTTTTCCACTCTCTTAAAAATGTTCTTATAGTGATGAAACGCCATCCATTGTACGATTTTGGTAGTATATCAGACATGGCGTGTTTTTAGGTTTATTGAGAGGTACTCGTTTTTATGTGCAATCGCAGAAGTCATGTAAGTTAGAAATTAAATTTTGTACTGACTTGATTGCGAGTACTACATTTAAAAACGGTGCATATATTTTGGTTTGTTGAAGTTTGGATGTCGGTTGGGTTTTTAGGGCACAAAGTCCATCTCGGCTTAACAGCCACAAGAAGATTGTTAACATATCGCGCCCCGGCAAGAAAAGTAACACAAGTCAAAAAAATTAAAGTTTTGAGGTTATGTCATTGAAAAATATGTCTGAGGTGACCCAGCGTGTTATATTACTATCTATATATATAATTCTCTTACGTGGCTCACAAAAAAGACGTTATTTGTAATCGCGTTTTGGCAATACTGTACGATTGTTTGTTTATCGCGAAGTCTCGCGCTTCGATTGAATTTATAGCGTTATCGGATGAAATTTTATTGAAAAAAAAAGGAAATTTTAATGAGCTGTTGCAGTTAGTTTATAATAAAAATCAAAGAAAGCGGATGATCTTTTCAGGGCCATTTAAAAAACGGTCCTTTTCAGGACCAACAATTATAGTTCAACAAGACGCTTGAACTACAACTTTCGGCAACAAACTCAATAAAAAAGTGTGGGTCATTTGAGTGCTGGGAAAATGTACACACAAACAACATGCTGGGTATTCAATTTCCAAAGCAACGCTCACATTTCGAGTCAAAATTTGCACAAAGTTTTCATTTGAATTCCGATTTTAGAGATACTGTATATATATTTTCTGTAATACAGCAAATTTAGATTTGAAGAACATTTTTTTGGTAACATATTTTGTAAACAATCCCTTCTGCTAGGACACATGTCTTCATTGAGGAAAGCGAAGCGAGCATATGTTCGCGCAGCGAACCAATGAGGACTGCGAAGCAATCCTCCGTGGATTGGAGAGCGTTAGCGAGCAGGGGGCAGGCCCCCTAGTTCTATAGAATGTAATAGAAAATTTAAAGACATAAATACTTATCTGAAAATTAAAAGAAGCTTTTACTATTTCGATATACGTTTTATAGTATCCTTGAGTTGATGTTTCTCAAATACTGCAATTTTGAGTTGTGTCACTTTTCTTGCCGGAGTGCGATATATCAGAATACAAACTTGATGCGAAATCACTTGATTTCTCGGAATTAAAAATCTCAACTTCTCTACTTATTAAATACGCAAGTCGAAAACCTCGATTTTTTTTTCATTTCCCCCATCCAAAGCCTAGACAGAAAACACGAAATTAAAAGCTCTCATCAGAGGCGGGAATAGCAAAAGCGGAACGCAGTTAAAATAAATGAGCATCCATATAATAACCATTACTCTCCCTAAGTCGTGCACTCTATTACTAGCCTCACAGAACGGAGGAAAAAAAAGCAAAACCCAAACTGCGTTGTACGGGGAAATTGATACACGGGAAGATTTTTATTTTTATTGTTCTTTTTCACTCTCTCTTCCATTTTCGGGACCCCCAAAACTCTTTAGGCGGGGGATTCCTGTCTGTTCGAAGTTGGTATCCCGGCAAACAAGTTTAAAAAGCCATTTTCACCGCAGAAAAACAGTTGCCACGCGAGCAATTATATTCCCATTTCTTACTTTTCTTCACCTTCTTTCTGTTGTTGTTTTTGTTATTATTATCGTCTGTTGTTTTCTTTTTTGCCATTTTTATTCTCCCCGTTTTTGTTGTTGTGTTTTGCTTTTTCGGTACCATTCCCCCGAACTCAAAGGTTTCGGCATCGATTTTCGTTCGTTTTGTTTCTTTGTCGTCTGCTCTTTTTGAGTATTTTTTTTTCTCCGGGCACCCAAGCGGCGTGAATGAAAATCTTGTGAAAGCAAACAGCGAGAAAGTGGGAATGATTGAAACGAGATGGTGGGAGGGGGGTCTGGGAAGATGACTTGTAAACGTCTGTTCGGTGTTCGAATGTGTGTGTGGGGAAGGGGGGTAAGGAGAAGAAGGCGAACAATTCAACCCGCTCGACAGATATTTTTATTGTTGTCGTTATTTATTAAAATAGGATTAAGCGTGCAAGTGCGTCAAACGAGGCGCTGGTTGTTTGATGATCAGAAGTGACAGTTTATTTACGCTGGAATGAGATTAGCTGCTAACATCGAACTTGAAGGATTCGGAATAAGGTAGACAGGGGATGAGTGTTTTCTCTCAGATTCTGTGCGTTTTATTAAATCTAGGGATAAAAATCTTTGATTACGTAAGAAACTAAAAAGATAAAACTATTCTTTCTTCTGAGAGGATCACGCCCATTTATCCGCCGTCCATCTCCGTTTTAAAACACACATGTAATTGAAAACAGATACACGATTGAGGAAATTTCTTTATATTTTTCAAATTCCACCACACCGGGATTTTCCCGCGTCAGCAATAAATAACAATATGTTTTGAATGTTTTCAAATGTAAATTCCATTTTACTTCTATGGTTCTATGTTAACGAAGTATCGAATCCGTAAAAGCTTCGTTGATATAGAAATTCCAGATAGAATAAGCTGCGCGAATTTCAAGACTTAGATTAAACATCAGAATTACTGTCAAAGATTACTAATATTTAAATAGAAGAAAAATAATTAAATTCAAGTGTGTTATTAAAATGCATTTTTTCACACGAACATTAAAACAAGAAAAAGATACTGTCTTGCATTCATAGCACAGGAATACATAGTATATGTTTATTAATTATAATTTTAAAATGTAATGCAAATTTTTTATTTCATATAAAAATGTTTTTAAATGTAAATTCCATTTTACTTCGATGGTTCTAAAGTAACCAAGTAGCGAGCCCCTAAAAGCTTCGTTGATATAGAAATTCCAGATAGAATAAGCTGCGCGAATTTCAATACTTGGATTAAACATCAGAATTACTGTCAAAGATTACTAATATTTAAATAGAAGAAAAATAATTAAATTCAAGTGTGTTATTAAAATGCATTTTTTCACACGAACATTAAAACAAGAAAAAGATACTGTCTTGCATTCATAGCACAGGAATACATAGTATATGTTTATTAATTATAATTTTAAAATGTAATGCAAATTTTTTATTTCATATAAAAATGTTTTTAAATGTAAATTCCATTTTACTTCGATGGTTCTAAAGTAACCAAGTAGCGAGCCCCTAAAAGCTTCGTTGATATAGAAATTCCAGATAGAATAAGCTGCGCGAATTTCAATACTTGGATTAAACATCAGAATTACTGTCAAAGATTACTAATATTTAAATAGAAGAAAAATAATTAAATTCAAGTGTGTTATTAAAATGCATTTTTTCACACGAACATTAAAACAAGAAAAAGATACTGTCTTGCATTCATAGCACAGGAATACATAGTATATGTTTATTAATTATAATTTTAAAATGTAATGCAAATTTTTTATTTCATATAAAAATGTTTTTAAATGTAAATTCCATTTTACTTCGATGGTTCTAAAGTAACCAAGTAGCGAGCCCCTAAAAGCTTCGTTGATATAGAAATTCCAGATAGAATAAGCTGCGCGAATTTCAATACTTGGATTAAACATCAGAATTACTGTCAAAGATTACTAATATTTAAATAGAAGAAAAATAATTAAATTCAAGTGTGTTATTAAAATGCATTTTTTCACACGAACATTAAAACAAGAAAAAGATACTGTCTTGCATTCATAGCACAGGAATACATAGTATATGTTTATTAATTATAATTTTAAAATGTAATGCAAATTTTTTATTTCATATAAAAATGTTTTTAAATGTAAATTCCATTTTACTTCGATGGTTCTAAAGTAACCAAGTAGCGAGCCCCTAAAAGCTTCGTTGATATAGAAATTCCAGATAGAATAAGCTGCGCGAATTTCAATACTTGGATTAAACATCAGAATTACTGTCAAAGATTACTAATATTTAAATAGAAGAAAAATAATTAAATTCAAGTGTGTTATTAAAATGCATTTTTTCACACGAACATTAAAACAAGAAAAAGATACTGTCTTGCATTCATAGCACAGGAATACATAGTATATGTTTATTAATTATAATTTTAAAATGTAATGCAAATTTTTTATTTCATATAAAAATGTTTTTAAATGTAAATTCCATTTTACTTCGATGGTTCTAAAGTAACCAAGTAGCGAGCCCCTAAAAGCTTCGTTGATATAGAAATTCCAGATAGAATAAGCTGCGCGAATTTCAATACTTGGATTAAACATCAGAATTACTGTCAAAGATTACTAATATTTAAATAGAAGAAAAATAATTAAATTCAAGTGTGTTATTAAAATGCATTTTTTCACACGAACATTAAAACAAGAAAAAGATACTGTCTTGCATTCATAGCACAGGAATACATAGTATATGTTTATTAATTATAATTTTAAAATGTAATGCAAATTTTTTATTTCATATAAAAATGTTTTTAAATGTAAATTCCATTTTACTTCGATGGTTCTAAAGTAACCAAGTAGCGAGCCCCTAAAAGCTTCGTTGATATAGAAATTCCAGATAGAATAAGCTGCGCGAATTTCAATACTTGGATTAAACATCAGAATTACTGTCAAAGATTACTAATATTTAAATAGAAGAAAAATAATTAAATTCAAGTGTGTTATTAAAATGCATTTTTTCACACGAACATTAAAACAAGAAAAAGATACTGTCTTGCATTCATAGCACAGGAATACATAGTATATGTTTATTAATTATAATTTTAAAATGTAATGCAAATTTTTTATTTCATATAAAAATGTTTTTAAATGTAAATTCCATTTTACTTCGATGGTTCTAAAGTAACCAAGTAGCGAGCCCCTAAAAGCTTCGTTGATATAGAAATTCCAGATAGAATAAGCTGCGCGAATTTCAATACTTGGATTAAACATCAGAATTACTGTCAAAGATTACTAATATTTAAATAGAAGAAAAATAATTAAATTCAAGTGTGTTATTAAAATGCATTTTTTCACACGAACATTAAAACAAGAAAAAGATACTGTCTTGCATTCATAGCACAGGAATACATAGTATATGTTTATTAATTATAATTTTAAAATGTAATGCAAATTTTTTATTTCATATAAAAATGTTTTTAAATGTAAATTCCATTTTACTTCGATGGTTCTAAAGTAACCAAGTAGCGAGCCCCTAAAAGCTTCGTTGATATAGAAATTCCAGATAGAATAAGCTGCGCGAATTTCAATACTTGGATTAAACATCAGAATTACTGTCAAAGATTACTAATATTTAAATAGAAGAAAAATAATTAAATTCAAGTGTGTTATTAAAATGCATTTTTTCACACGAACATTAAAACAAGAAAAAGATACTGTCTTGCATTCATAGCACAGGAATACATAGTATATGTTTATTAATTATAATTTTAAAATGTAATGCAAATTTTTTATTTCATATAAAAATGTTTTTAAATGTAAATTCCATTTTACTTCGATGGTTCTAAAGTAACCAAGTAGCGAGCCCCTAAAAGCTTCGTTGATATAGAAATTCCAGATAGAATAAGCTGCGCGAATTTCAATACTTGGATTAAACATCAGAATTACTGTCAAAGATTACTAATATTTAAATAGAAGAAAAATAATTAAATTCAAGTGTGTTATTAAAATGCATTTTTTCACACGAACATTAAAACAAGAAAAAGATACTGTCTTGCATTCATAGCACAGGAATACATAGTATATGTTTATTAATTATAATTTTAAAATGTAATGCAAATTTTTTATTTCATATAAAAATGTTTTTAAATGTAAATTCCATTTTACTTCGATGGTTCTAAAGTAACCAAGTAGCGAGCCCCTAAAAGCTTCGTTGATATAGAAATTCCAGATAGAATAAGCTGCGCGAATTTCAATACTTGGATTAAACATCAGAATTACTGTCAAAGATTACTAATATTTAAATAGAAGAAAAATAATTAAATTCAAGTGTGTTATTAAAATGCATTTTTTCACACGAACATTAAAACAAGAAAAAGATACTGTCTTGCATTCATAGCACAGGAATACATAGTATATGTTTATTAATTATAATTTTAAAATGTAATGCAAATTTTTTATTTCATATAAAAATGTTTTTAAATGTAAATTCCATTTTACTTCGATGGTTCTAAAGTAACCAAGTAGCGAGCCCCTAAAAGCTTCGTTGATATAGAAATTCCAGATAGAATAAGCTGCGCGAATTTCAATACTTGGATTAAACATCAGAATTACTGTCAAAGATTACTAATATTTAAATAGAAGAAAAATAATTAAATTCAAGTGTGTTATTAAAATGCATTTTTTCACACGAACATTAAAACAAGAAAAAGATACTGTCTTGCATTCATAGCACAGGAATACATAGTATATGTTTATTAATTATAATTTTAAAATGTAATGCAAATTTTTTATTTCATATAAAAATGTTTTTAAATGTAAATTCCATTTTACTTCGATGGTTCTAAAGTAACCAAGTAGCGAGCCCCTAAAAGCTTCGTTGATATAGAAATTCCAGATAGAATAAGCTGCGCGAATTTCAATACTTGGATTAAACATCAGAATTACTGTCAAAGATTACTAATATTTAAATAGAAGAAAAATAATTAAATTCAAGTGTGTTATTAAAATGCATTTTTTCACACGAACATTAAAACAAGAAAAAGATACTGTCTTGCATTCATAGCACAGGAATACATAGTATATGTTTATTAATTATAATTTTAAAATGTAATGCAAATTTTTTATTTCATATAAAAATGTTTTTAAATGTAAATTCCATTTTACTTCGATGGTTCTAAAGTAACCAAGTAGCGAGCCCCTAAAAGCTTCGTTGATATAGAAATTCCAGATAGAATAAGCTGCGCGAATTTCAATACTTGGATTAAACATCAGAATTACTGTCAAAGATTACTAATATTTAAATAGAAGAAAAATAATTAAATTCAAGTGTGTTATTAAAATGCATTTTTTCACACGAACATTAAAACAAGAAAAAGATACTGTCTTGCATTCATAGCACAGGAATACATAGTATATGTTTATTAATTATAATTTTAAAATGTAATGCAAATTTTTTATTTCATATAAAAATGTTTTTAAATGTAAATTCCATTTTACTTCGATGGTTCTAAAGTAACCAAGTAGCGAGCCCCTAAAAGCTTCGTTGATATAGAAATTCCAGATAGAATAAGCTGCGCGAATTTCAATACTTGGATTAAACATCAGAATTACTGTCAAAGATTACTAATATTTAAATAGAAGAAAAATAATTAAATTCAAGTGTGTTATTAAAATGCATTTTTTCACACGAACATTAAAACAAGAAAAAGATACTGTCTTGCATTCATAGCACAGGAATACATAGTATATGTTTATTAATTATAATTTTAAAATGTAATGCAAATTTTTTATTTCATATAAAAATGTTTTTAAATGTAAATTCCATTTTACTTCGATGGTTCTAAAGTTACCAAGTAGCGAGCCCGTAAAAGCTTCTTTGATCTAGAAATTCCATATAGAATAAGCTGCTCGAATTTCAAGACTTGGAATAAACAACAGAATTAATGTCAAAGATTATTAATATTTAAATAGAAGAAAAATTAATGAAATTCAAGTATGTTATTAAAATGCATTTTTTCACACGAACATTGAAGCAAGAAAAGATATTGTCTTGTATTCATAGCACAGGCATATAAAGTACATGTTTATTAATTATACTTTTAAAATGTAATGAGAGGTTTTTATTTCAAATAAAATAAAATATACACAGTTTATTGGAAATGGGAAACTAGTTATGATAAATAAGATGTAAAGATATGATAAAACACAGAATAAATTAGAATTTGTAAGAAGGTAGTGCATTAACTGAGTACATAGTATATATAGGGTTTTAGAAAGTTAGTAAAAGTTACGAAATTCATTTGACCACAAAAGTTTGAATGAGTGAAACGTGTGTGTGGCTGTGGAACAGTCAATAATTTTATGATTTTTTTTATTTTGGATACGCTATTAAAGTTATAACGTGATTGCAATTTATATCGTAAAGGTATATCGTGATGAAAGGTAGGTAGTTAAATTTACGTCGCACTTGAGCAATACAATAGATTATTCCAAACGGTCCGGTCTCAATTCCGTAGGGAAAGATCCGAGAAAAACTATTGAAATATTAGATATTGAGGAAGATGAGAAATAGTGAACATTAAATTAGTTATTTTGATAAGTGATGAAACTATAATTTAGATGGTATTATATTTCTTTGCGACCGCGTCGTGTACGTGGGGTCTCGTGCACGTTAAGTTTGTCATGGTCTCAAATGTTCTCACGTTGGTATGCTGTAGTACTATGAAGGGCGGATTGCCAACTCAGGTGATGTCTTCGTCATATGACTGAGGTATAAAATGACGAGGTGTTGTCCTCGGATTGTCCTCCTTTGGGATGAATTCCATACCGTCGCCGATAGTCCGTTGTATTGCTCCGGTGTAATGTTAACTACCTTCCTTCCTACATTTTGCGGTATCTATTTTATATGGATGCTGGTATGCATGAAATTTAGACTAATTTCAATTAAAACATTGACCGTTTGGATTTAACTGATGTTTTCTGGGTTGGTACTTAGTTTTACATTTGGCACACTTATTAGACCTTCGCCATAAAACTCAAACCACAAACATAATAATAATTAAAAAGTTCGAAATGTATGTAAAATATTTCAATGGTTAATTAATTTATTTGTTCAGTAAAATTGTATCATCGCCTTAGGTTATGGGCATATATGCTCTCTCTTAATAGTTAAATCTTGTACTTCCCGTCCCAACAGTTCTACAATAAACTTTCTTTACCATTTGAGAAAAGCGAGAGTGAAACGATTGGAATAAAGTTCTTGCAGCGAATATTCTTTCAGCTACGGTTGAAGCATTTGGAAAATTCTTTCCGATAAATTCTAAAATATCGCAAAATGAATGTGAAACAAATGGATAAGTTTTAAATCTTTATTTTGAAATCCGATGAAAAGGATAACAAAAGTATTGTTCCCCCGGATTTAGTTTCTCACAGCACCTGCAACTGGTCAGGTTTTTTTTCTCTCAACTTACGAACACAAAACCACCTGCCCGAATGACGGATTCGCATTTAATACGGAAAGTTTTTTTGAACAACGAAACCCTTTTTCAATGCTTCTTTTTACATAAGAATATCATTTTTGGAAGCAGTATAAACACAACTTTAAATCTTTGTAGGGCATCATCCTTTCTGTTTAACTTTTAGTATTGAATAAAGTTTGTAATTATTATTTAAATGGCATAAATATTCTAACTTACCGCTCAGAATACGTACATGATATATGTATTGCCACATAAACACTACCCACGCATATAAATTTACAAAACAACACATTACAAGTAAAAAAACTTTTCCATTTTAATGTTGCCATTTACTTTCACAATAGGGGGCCACGTTAGGCCAGTTGGAAGAGTAACGAATTAGCAACCGGAGGGTTGTGAGTTCGAAATACTACGACTGTCTTGTACAAGGTAGTATGGTGCATATTAAATCTGCCGTAGCCTCAAATGTTGTCATGATGGCGTGGTGTGAATATTTGAAGAATGGCGTCTCCTCTGGTGTGACCGCAATCTGACCGTGGTTCAAAATTACGTGGTGTTGTCATCGGATTTTTCCTTCGGGTTTGATTTTGGACTGTCGTCAATAGACCGTTGTATTGCTCCAGTGCTACATTAATTAAAATACCAAATACCTTTCATATAAGAGGACGCCGTGACTTAGGTGAGTGAGCTTGATATTCCACCAATTGTATTTTTTTCCGACATGGTCATTATTCTTCAAAATATCTAACTTAATTTAAATTAAATCCACCAAGTGGACTTGACGAGATATCTCGTCCATCAAGTTCTTACCAATTTTGCTTATGACGAGATACATCGTTCATGAACGCATTGCAGATTTTTTTTGTGATGACGAGATGAAGATGTGATTAATTTTCTTCTAAGGACGAGATATCTCGTCCATCATATTCCATCATTTTGCTGACGACGAGATACTTCGTCTAGACAACCACCAGGAGGGTTAGAAATTTGATATTTTTAATGAAAATAATTCGTTGTACACTCAATTGCATTTGCAATAGGTTGCTAGTATCGAGTTTTGCAAAAGATTTTTCAACGAGCCACGATTATGATTGCCAACTTTTTCTGTCCCAATTCTGGGATATATATATATATATATATATATATATATATATATATATATATATATATGCATATATATTTAAAAAATAATGTTTTTTGCTGTAGATGTAACAAAAAGTAACAAAAAGTAGCGAAAATATCCAAAGATTCCGAATTTTGTATGACCAACTTTTGATCGTATCCAATTTAATTATTAACCGATTTCAAAAATAATAGTACCGTAAGAAAGAGTACATTCTGAGGTATACTGCGATATTTTAAAAATTAAAAACTAATAGTAATAAGATATAGATACGGCAGTTTTAAAAAAAAGTAACAAAAATGTCCCGATTCTTCCCGAATTTCAAAAAAATATTATAAAGAACCAAATTGAAATTTCAAAAAAAAACTCGACGAGCTGCAAAACTTTATTTTCAGAGGTACTCTTAAAAAAAACTCACGGCTAAAAACTGAAAATTTGTATGTGTTTTGCTCACTCGCGGAAGAAATTTCGCATCTTCAATGTGGACACTTAATAAACCCTAAACTAATAGCCGCATCGGAAAAAAATCTTAATAATTGTCCAGGGAATACGATGAAGAACAAACCATGTTAATTTCGTTTTTTTCCGATCAGTACTTTCTCGGGAAATCGTCTAAGAATCGAGCTAAACAACACAGTTTTCAATCCTGCGGCGGTAACTTTTTTTAATATATATATATATATATATATATAAATGCAATTCCTATATACATGCAATTTCACAATATTCTCCACTGAGAAATCACTTAACATTCCATACCAAGTTTTCCAAGGAAATGTTTTCATGCACAAAAAAATATGTAAAAGGTAATCATAATTCTTTTTAGGTTTTTTTTATTTTAATTATTATACGAGCCTGATGGTCCTCTCATATACATAGTAATAATAATAATTATTAACCTAACCTCTTGTTGTATTGAAGCTATTATAAAATAAAAATTCATTTTTGCAAGGTAACAAATATCATGTTTCTGGTTTCTTTTCAGTTTGTTTTGGTAGTAACTAATGTATAGGATGGCCATAAAATAGCTTTTACTCTTTGAAGCATCTGTGGATACTAAATAGAATAAATGGAAGAGAACCAAATTTGGTATCGAAACTTTTAAAGGCATGGGGAGATGTATTCAGCGAAAAGAAATTTTTCTACCAAAAGTCGCCAATGGGGAAAATTTTGACTCTGTTGGAGTCGAACATTTACATTATACGCAGATAAAAGGATTATGCAAAATTGCGACTTTGTAAGCAACAACTAATTCCAGCTTTATATGTGTGGTGCTTTGTAATTAAACAAATTAACTCCAGAAACAATCGTTTATTTACCATGATCAGGTTCCCCTAGACTGTATAGACCATTTTCAATGCGCTGACCTTTCTTGTGTGCACAACAAATTGCATCCGGTGTGCGACATGCCCTACAGCTGGTCGTAATGAGGTTGTTAGCACAGAATGTCCCAGCTACAGATCCCACCAAAGAGTAAAAGGTATTTTACGGCCACCCTATATACATTCAATGCATTTTATAAAGCACCTCTAATTCCGATGCATATTTAAGTAAATCAAACCTTTCAATGCACACGCACGAAGTAATAATACTAAGCACAATCACGATAGAAACAAATCATTGGGTTACTCTGCAAACACAAGATAACTCCATAATTTCTCTTTTGAGTACAGAGTTTGGGGTTTGTAAAAGCTATAGAAGAGCTATTTATTTGGCACGACACATTTATTGAAACATCACACACGAAGAATACAAGACGACATACAAAATCACTCGATGCCACATGCTTGACGAAAGTCGTACACTGAACAGTGATTAATCTCCTTGATGACTCAAGACTATTTTCTCAGTTTATCACACCGAAAGTACCACCAGTACTCATTACTGGCCCATACAGAAGAATCATTATACGAGTCATGCTGGAAGGAATATCCGATACACTTTCGCCTAATCACATAATAATGTACTGCAAAGGCTTTCTTCTGCGCATGTACTTGATTCGTTAAGGCCACAGTAGTTGTTTTGTTATCGCAGAATGTACTACACAGAATTATGCAGGAAAATGTACTTAATTCAAAATAGAAAAAATATAATTATATTGTTTTTGTCGTATTTCGTTGAAATGAGAGGGAAATGTAACTGTCTCGCAACTGACGGAAAATATTAATTTTTATTTATGTACACGAGTCTATAAAGCTTTTTCTACTGTGACTGCTTTTCCCCGCTGTAATTTGAAAAGTGGTGACAATATCTCTTTTAGTGATAAGAATTACACAATTTTAATTCAAATACAGTTGGACTTTTCGTTAAGAGAAGTTAAGTGATATTTACATGTATTATAAAAAAATGCTTACTGTTTAAGGAACGCAAGTTTAATTGCAATAGTATTATGGAGGAAAGATAATTTTTTTCAGCATTTTTTATTCGCATATCATAGCAATACCTTTTCATGGAACGCAGTTTGGTCACGAAAGAGGTTTCTATTTAGACATGGCTGTAATTACAGAGAATGATTGTATAACTATCAGACCCCCCCCCCTCGTATAGTATATAAGCCAAACTTTCTTAATTGCAAACATATATTGATGGTTGCGTGGATACTCATATTTTTAACTTTAAATCTATTTTTATGAATATGAGTATCAATATGCCCTTTTTGTGCGTCCTTGTTAAATAAAATATGTCAAAAATATATAATTGGTTTTTTGTTTATATTTTTTAATGTATTGGTGTTTATTCTTATTCCCAATAAAGTGCATGGTAAAAAATTTCACATCTCAGTTATGTCACCACAACTGACTTCTGAAAATGTCCATTTCAATTGCATGTTCTTCACGTGATTAAAGGCTTTTAGATATTTTTTATCTCAACTTATTTTTAGGTTCGATTGGATTTTCTTTTGCAACTCTACTTCATATCTTACCGATTTCTCTTGTCCATCTTACGTGGCCTCAAATGTCCTCACGTTGGCATGGAGTGGAAGTTTGGAGAGTGGGATACCTGATCAGATATTGCCTCGTCATATGACCGCGGCTCAAAATTAAGTTATGGCGTCCTTAGATCTTTCCATTTGGGATTGATCCCGAATCGTAGCTAATAGACCGTTGTGTCGCTACAGTGCAACGTTAGTTAAAATACCTACCTTCCTCAATCAAATCTTGTAAATTTTGAGTCGTAGTACGTGAGAAGTTACAATATTCAAAAATGGAAAAAGACGTATTGGGATTAGATGGTTATAGTAGAGACAAATGCAAGAGTATCAAAAGATGAGGAGTCCTGGAATTTTAACCTTTCGTCTCGCGATTCTGATAACTTTCTAGATACAACGGCTGTACTGTCTGTTTTAACCTTTAGACTACAGCCAGTACAGCAGTTGTATCTTGAAAGTTATAAGAATAGCGCCAAGGAAGAATCTCCTGTTATATCTATAGCCGTCTTCAAAGGGGCATGTTCTTTCCTGGCGCGTTATCAAAGTACAACTGCTGTACCGTCCGTAGTCTACAGGTTAAAGGTTTTTTCCAATGGTGGGCACTGGACACTATCCTTAGCCACTACAAGGCCGGAAGTGACTTTCATTTGTGAAGGGGCATGTGGGTTGACCATCATTGTCACTAACAAAGGACAGTACAATAGGTTGAGCCGAAAGAAGGTGTTTTGTTTTTGCTGTCATATTTTAATAGTGCGGAAAAGTTGGTTTTTGAAGTAAAACTTATGAGTAAAAAATTTCATCCCGATTTATTAATACCTTTTGCCTCTCCAAGGGGTTCAAACCCTCAAAAAAAGTCAAAATTCGGGCAGTTTTTTTATAAAAATTAAAATGTTTACAATTACGTTCTAATAGTGTGCAAAAGTAAGCTAATACATTCAATATTAACGGTAAAAAAATTGTTTAGATCAGCACATATCTTCTGCCTCCCCACCTGGGCCAAATAGCAGAAGAAACTGAAAAAATGACATTTTTGCAAAATATCGACTTATGCAATTACTGTAAAAGCTGGTGATTAGTTTTTCTGCTATTTGACCCCCGTTGGGAGGCAGAAGATATGTACTAATCTAAACAATTTTTGTACCGTTTATATTGAATGTATTAGCTTACTTTTGCGCACTATTAGAACGTAATTGAAAACATTTTTATTTCTTATAAAAATGCCCGAATTTTGATCTTTCTGGAGGGTTTGAACCCCTTGGGGAAGCAAAAGATATCAATTAATCGGGATGAAATTTTTTACACATTAGTTTTACTGCATGAGCCACTTTTCCGCACTATTAGAATGTGATAGCAAAAAAAAAAAAATTTTCAGCTCACCTTACAGCCCAATTTACAACATGCCCTGACCGCAGATTCAAACCAGAAACCTTCCTATCTATAGGCCAACCCCTTGACCATTAGACCGGTTGGTCGGCAAAGGTTAAAGGTAATCGGTTAAAGGTTAACTATAATAAACATTATCCATAGGTTTAATTTTTAAATTGTTTCATACATCTAATCTTCTAATCTCTGGAATTTAGAGTTTTTATTTATTGCAAAATAGCTGGAAACTTCAACCGTTCTGAAAATTCGCACGAGCAATATTGTTGAACATATTACACAATCTAAAAAATCCTTTAAAAGTGCAATTGTCTCACGGATGAAACAAATTCTCACGTCGCAGCGAGAAAAACCGAAATTTTCACACTGACAGTAACTAAAGTCTCCACCGCGTCTCATAACTAACACAAAAATCCCACCCTAATAGTCGACTCCTCGGGCCGTGATACCGGAGCTTCGAGGGTGTGGTTTGCTTTCGGAATGGCACGCACAGTGGCCGAGAGGAAAAATCGAGAAGAAAGTAACTAACAGCTCCGGCTGCAAATCCATCTCAATTAACGCATAGCGTGTGTATTCCAGGTCCACCCCGTGTTGCCACCCTGAGGAACCCGAAGAAAATTCAATTCAACGACACTTCACTAATGCAGGTGGTTGTAATCCGGATTGTTACTGACCCTCGTGGTGGTTGTAATTAGGATTGTTGCTGGCCTTCCAGGTGGTTGTCTCGTATTTTGTAAAAACTAGCCTGATCTTGATTTTGTCGTCTTAAAAAATTGGTAAAACATTGATGACGAGTTATATCGTCGAAAGGGGCGAACTTGATCTGCTTTTGACGGACGAGATATCTCGTCGAAACCACTCAGACAGTGAACCGAATCGCTCTGAAGGAACACATAGAAGAAAACTTTTATTTTTACTTCCAATGGCGGGTACAAAAGACATAACTGAAGCCGAACAACAGAACAAAAGCAATGTAAAAAAAAGGCAACAGAAGAAAGTCTATGGACCCATTCGGTCCCTCGCTTCCTAGTATCGTACCCACAAAGTTGTAGCGGAGCATAGAAGGAAACTAGTAGGTAGTTGTTTTTAACTAACGTCACATTGGGAGATGCAACACAACGGGCTATTGGCACTTGTCCGGGATCAAACCCGAAGGTAAAGATCCGAGGAACACACACCAAATAATTTTGAATCACGGTCAGATGACACAACTGAGCTTGCAACCCATTCACCAGACATACACACCACGTCAGGGTGAAGACATTTGAGACCACGACATATTTAACGTGCAGTAGCCCCCATGTACACGACGGTATTTGGTAGGATTCGAACTCGCAACTTTCCGGGTACTAATTCGTAACTCTTCCACCCGGCTATAGGAGCCCGAAAAAAAGAGGGGAAATACACTGCTGGCCACACAAATTGCAACTCCAAGAAAGACAAGAGATATCACAACAAAATTTATTTTGTAGATAACATGTTGACCAAGTATCAAATGATTAAATTTATAGACTTATGTGAAGTGTGGTTCCTGCCAAAATTAGTAGCCAGAGTAGCCGCCATTGTTGGAGATCACCGCTGCCACACGTCTCGGCATTGATTCAATGAGACTTTGGATGTTTTCTTGGGGTACCAAGTAGCTTCCACACGTTGCCAAAGTTCATCTGGTGTGGCAGCTGGGGATGTAATCTGGGTCAATCGTTGAGCAACCATGGACCACATGTTTACTATCGGCGAAAGATCCGGAGAGCGAGCTGGCCAGGGAAGCAATACAATCTGGCGATGGAAGAACCCTTGGACAATGCGTGCCACGTGTGGTCGCGCATTATCCTGTTGAAATATGGCTGTGGGCAAGCCCTGAAGGTAAGTAAGGACAACTGGCTCCAACACCTCGGTGATGTAGCGCTGGCTGTTTAAAGTACCGGCAATGCGTACTAGAAGAGTGCGAGAGTGATATCCAATACCGCCCCATACCATAATACTCGGTGCAGGACCGGTGTGGCGGTGCATATTCGTGCGGTGTTCATATATATGGCGGATGTTCAGCATCCTCTCTCCACGGTGTCTCCACTCGAATTTGGCCATCGTGGTGTTGCAGACAGAACGTAGTAGTAAAGACAATTTCATTCCATTCTGCCGTCCACATCCTTCTTTCATCGCACCATTGGCGGTGGAGACGTCTGTGGTTCTGCGTCAAGAGTAGACGAAGCAATGGACGTCTTGCGGACAGACCGCTCTGGTGTAAACGGCGTCGAATGGTACGCGCAGACACTAGATGATGCGTTACTGACTGAATGTGCTGTGCTATGGTTCGTGATGTGGCTGAGCGATCCGTCACTGTCATACGCACAATATGCCTGTCAAGTGGTACACTGAGGTGGATGCGATCGAACACGTCGGTCCGTCGTACCCTCCTGCATCCAACGATCACATATCCGCATTACAGTTGCTTGGTTTCGTCCAATACGACTCTCGATTTTCCTGAAAGTTAACCCACAATCTCGGTAGGCCACTATCCTTCCTCTGTCGTACTCGGATACTTGATCAAAAGATGATCGCTGTTTCTACAAGGCATAATTGATCATTTTTTTGAAAAAACCCACAAGAAAAACACAATTGCCGTACTTGAAATCGTCGAAATGTCCAAGCCTTAAATAGCGCTTTGAAGTGGCGCCCCAGGCGCGTGATGTGCGTCTGAGCTGAAATTCTAATCATTTGCATATCTCACCTCCGCTAATGCATGTTGTAAATTTCATATTATTTGCATGCTTCCTTCAGGGTGTTGCATTTACGGAAGGCAGCAGTGTAGTTATGTACAGAAACAGAGAAACTAGAAGGACATATTTATTGAAACAGGAACTAGTAAAAAAACTAGTTTAACGTAGAAGAAAATTGACCAGATCTTAATACCCCTTGTCATAACAAAAAAAATCGGAAATATCTTGTCATTAGAGACATTTTTGATATACGTCGTCAAAATTTCTTGAAGGGTTTATTAAAACTTCATTTTTTCGGTTCTTTCAAAGTGCTGCTATTTATGTTGGTAGATTAAACCTTAGCTGCTGTGTCACAAACCGTCTCGTAACTAGTGTGGAGGGGTCTCTAAGACCTCGCTCACTAAAGTACGTATAAAGTAGATTAATATAATATATTAACGAAAGATTCTTTAAATAATTATAATTTATACATTTTAAATTTAGATGATTTAATTCTTAACATGAAATATATTTTATATTACTATATAAGTTAAGTAGATTCTATGTCTCTTCAGGCTCAGCTTTCGGACCTAATTTTGCAGGACGTTTCAACCTTGGAAACTGTAAAACTATGTTGTGTTTTGGTGTTCTAACGGCACTATTAGGTCCCCCCCCCCAGGCATCCCATTTGAAGTTATTTTTTCAGTAGAAATATTCTTCTTCTGAAGACGCACTTGAAATGTCTTCATCTTCATCTGCATATATTTCCGAATACGTTTCGTGTTCGCTTTCAATAATATCCGAAATTTCACTGTCCCAGTACTCTATTTCCGACCAATTATCAACAATATCCTGAATTTCTTTTTATGTAAGCTAAATAGGTTATTTCTTAGTAAAGTTTGTTGCCATTTTAGGCTCTCTGCCGAAATTCCCTACTCAAACTTAGACGATTTCATTCAACAAGAACGGTAACGCAAATGCTGTGAAGGAGTCTAAGAGACCACGCTGGAAATGCAAATAGTGTGAAATACGAAATAGTTGGGGCAGACAAACCAATCTTGGATTGTGGCTTCTGTTGGACGTAGTAGGAAGGTACTGAATAGGACAGGGACCAATATTCACTTTAAGGGGTGGAAACAACTAGTCAAAAAGGAATCGGGGTCTGTGTGACCCATGACAGCAGTTAAAGGTAAAGTGGGTTTTACCACGGCTGTACAAATTCCTGTGTTCTGCGGACCGGTTTGGTGTGAAGAAAGCGGACCGTAGAACAGAGAAGGAGTTGAGGTGAGGAAGGAACTGACAAGATTATTCTATATTTAGAGGAAATTATAAATCAAACATCGATGTCGACAAGTTAGAAATTTTCATTAACAACAGTTTGAAAGTAGGGTACCAGCTCAGTTGTTGACCTCGTCATCTGACCTCCCAATTATTGGAAATTACGAGCGGTTGTCCTCCGATCTTTTCCTCCAGGATTGATCTCGGATCACCGTTGGCAATAAACCGTTGTGTTGATCCCGTACAAAGTAATTACAGCTATTTATATGTGTGGCGGCTGGTGCATGTTACGTCTGCCGTGACCTCCAATGTTCTCACGTTTCGCGTGGTGCGGAAGTTTGGAGAGTGGAGTGCCATGTCAAGTGTGTTGACATCGTCATCTCACCGGGGTTCACAATATCAGGTTGTGTTCTCAGATCTTTCCTTTAGGGTTTGGTATTGAGCCCGATAATTCTAACCCACTAATCCCACTAAAATATTAACAAAGAGTTGATCCTTTTGCAGAAATCCTCAAACAGTCTCCACTTTTAATATGTACACACGTAATAAATATTCAATTTGAAAATGCATAGTGTACGAGTGCGCTATGAGCGCAGCGCCAGGTGTGGAGCTATAAACCTCCTAATTGTTGTCGAACTAAAAGTGAGAATCAAAACAGTTTTCACTCTTGCTCCGATCAAGGACACACCTTCTGTGAGTCAAGAGTTTTCTGCGTGGAATGAAGACTCGTTGTAGCGTCCGTTGGTTAGGGTATTTATGAAAGGTTCTGTAAATGTATATGTTGCGTCCACGTTATGTAAATTAGGTTAATAAAATATCTGTGTGTGAAGTGATAGTTTGTTGCTTGTTCGTCCGCTTTAAGAAGAAATTAACTGCACAGGTCATAATAGCATATTTTAAGTAAAACTAAGTATAACTAACGAAAAAATGTTATTTATTTTTAGCTCGCACTAAAAACTGCGCAGAATGAAGAAGCGTCATAGCGTCCGTTGCTTCGGGCATTTATGAAAAGTTCTGTAAATATATATGTTGAGTCCACTTAATGTAAATTAGATTAATAAAATATCCGTGAATGTAATGAGAGTTTGTTGCTTGTTAGCCCGTTTCAAGAAGGAATTATTTGCACATGGTCCTAATAGCATATTTTAGGAAAAACTAAAAATAAACAACTGTAAAATGTGTTCGTTAAATTTATAAATAATGTATTATTTTGTTCTTTTTATTTCGTAACATTCAGGATAAGTGCTAATAACCTGGGGTAAAAACAAATTAAAAACTTTGAATATGTTACAGTCCATCACACTGGTATCTATAACTATCCTAATGTTTTGTAAATTTTCGTGATTGATATCACAACTCACCAATAACCTGTTGTTTCACCAGTGCGACATCAATTCAACTACCCACTATTTAGTTTTCTACATCCCTGATGACTGTCTCGACGAGGTATCATGTCATTAGCAAAACTGACTGATATCTTGATATACAAGATATATTTCGTCAATAGAAGAAAACTAGCTAGATCTTTATCTCATCATCATAATAAAATTGGCAATGTCTTGATGAAATCTCTTCCGTATTAAAGTTGTTCGATCTTGATAGATGATATATCGCGTCAAAACCACTTTGGAGGTTTTAAATACTTATGGGTAATTTTGTGAGTGTTTAACACCATTTCAAATTTCTTTCTTTTCATCCCATTTTTATCCCTAAATATATTTTAATTCATTTATATGTGCAAGCCTACATAAGTGTATAATAAGCAGTATACATTCGAAATCGTGTAAAATGCAGCTCTACTCAATTCCTGACTCATAATTTTCAAATCATTTTAAATCGCCTTTCATTTCTTATCTTAATAATAAAGTATCCAAAGATAATTTAATTTCCCTTTCACGCGCACGCAGAAATACACCATACGTCTATCCATTAAAAACCCTCATTTGTTTTAAAGAAACAAAACTAACATTTTCATCTGTTCGAATTCCACAGGAAAACAACAGCAAAACAAAACTAGCACGAGCTAAGTCCGTCAAGAGATGAATAATAAATACTTTGAAAATCGACCTGTTCCATAATAATGCACCTCAAAAGCTAAGTTTATTTATATTACTGCCACGAAAAGAACTTGAAGTTACTTAAGAACACTGCCACGAAAAGAGTCTGATGTTACTTAAGAATACACGTTTTTTATTTCCTTACAGCATAAACACACGGTCAATCAGGTTGAGAACAAGAAAGAAAAAGTATCCGAAATTTAAATAAGCTTTAACAGACTAACTAAAAGCACGTCGAAGGTAGCATTTACTTCATTACCCTAGCAAGCGCTTTCTAAATCAAGTAATAATAATAATAATCTTGGTAGCGGAGGGAGATAACAAGCAGCAGATAACAGATGTATCGCCAGAGCATTCATCAAGCGCATAAAAGAATTCCTAAAAATACAAAGAAGCAGCAAAGATGGCGGCGACGTGTATTAGATGATTCGTCTGCTTTTTTTCCCCTTCCCTTTTTGGTTTCTTTCTTTGTTTGCTTCTTTGCCTTAACCTGTTCCGAATGAATGAGCAAGAGTATCGGGGAAAGCCAACAAAACAACATCGAAGAGAAAACTAAATATGATAATCCTTTTAAAGAGAGAACGAGTTGCAACACAAAACGCGATGTGAGGGGGGGAAATAAAAAGGAGTGAAGCGGAATTTCCCTATTTTGATGGAGAATTCTAAGTAATGCGAAAGATTAACGGATGTCAGGAAACTTTGAAAAGTATTGTTTGCACGCGGGTAGCCATTTTGATATGTATTAATTATTCTGTTCTAGAGATAGGAGGATCTATCTTTTTCTTGTTATACGTTATTTTTTAAGTTCTCTAACTTGTTCTCAACGCTCTCAACTTCGCAAGATTTCCGAGTCGTGTAGTATTGTTTTTACCACACAACACACTTTATGGCAAAACAACTGCAGCTATTGGCTGTAAGAATCCAGGAATTTTTCAGCTTTTAGAAAGGTTCTTTCCTTGGAATTTAATATTTTGGAGCTATTATACTGTTCTATTCCTTGGAACAGAATCCTTTTTAGAGATTCCATTGCTCCTTTACTCTGAATCGAATCCTTTTGGAAAGATTATTGTCTATTCCTTGGAATAGACAGCTTTAGAAATACTCCATTGGCCCATTCTGTAAGTTTCAATACTTTAGAAATATTCTATCGACCTATTCTGTAGAATAGAATCTTTTGGAGGGATTAGGATCTCCTTTTCTTGGAATAGAAAATTTTGGAAAGCTTATATTGGTCCTTACCTTGGAATAGAATCCGTAAAAAATATTTTATTGCTCTTAATTTTCGAAAAGAATCCTTATGAAATATTTTATTGCTCATTTCATTAGATGAAATTCCTTTGTAAAGATTACATTCATCAATGAGGTCAAAATTGATTAGAAGTGATGCAGAGAAAACTGTTTTGGAAGATTAAATTATGTGTGTAATTCCCTGAGAGGGTTTAGATTGGAATTTTAAATACATAACCTGAAAATATGTCATTCCTATATAAAATGACCAAATAAAACAGTATTGTTTAGTATTCATTAAAAGTTCCTTTAACACAGTTTCGTTTTGTTTAATCTTAAGAACAAACTTTTCTTGTGATACTTCAAAATTGCATGAAACGTTTTGTCTTGTCATGTATTGATGTTTTATTACCCTACAAGTTTATTTGATTTAAGTGCATGTTCAATCCAAAGCTTAGAAACTTCACGCTCCTATTTATAGATGCATACAAAGTATCATAGGGTTTCCGAACAGCTACTATTCAAAACGTGTTTTGTATTTGGAAGTTAAAATATTAGAGAAAAGAATAAACGAAATTTGGAGGAAATAGGAATGAACAATTAATCGTCAAGTATTTATAAATCTAGTTCTTTATGAGCATTCATAAATCGTTTACAGGCAGAATCTAAATAGTTGTAATGGGTCAATTATGTCTATGTTTACCAGACGTAAAATGGAGGTTCCTGACAAACAAATTAATAATTTCTGACAGTTCAAGGAAATAAAACTCAGTTGATGTGGCATTAATAAAATCATTTTTATACATAGAAACGTTCAAATAAACATTGTTATAAACTATACTATAAACTATTACATAATATAGATTTCAACGTAGCTATTTTCGAAAACATAAAAATGCATTTGATTGTGACGTCATAGCACATGAAATCTCTCGCTATATTCGCCGGCTGCATGTTATTTCAGGTTGCTTTCATTGATTTTACGCTAATTTATTTTTTAAATAATTGTGTTGAATTATAGTCTTTACATTATTATTATTATCCAGATTTCTTCTTTTAAATTGATGACTGTAGAACAAGGCTTTGTAAAAGGCCAGTCGGATAATCTACCTAAATTGGATGCTATATCCATGTTTTCTTTTTTGCGAAACCATCCAAATTTTATGGGAGTAGAAATGAAAGGCGTAAAAGCGAAGAGTATGATAATATTTTGTACGCCATATTTATTTTTAAAAAACATGTATTTTTATATTGCTTTTAAAAAGAGTAGTGCTATTATCAAAAAGTTGTACTTAAGAAAATAGAATATTAATAGTTGTTCTCTTTTCCTTAATAACTAACACAATTCATTCTGAAACAGATTTTTTTGTATAGATAATTAGAATAGTATATCAAATAAGAGCTTTATATTAGGAAAATAATTTCAAAGTAGATTAAAATTGTTGGGGTATTAAAATAGTGAATTTTGAAAGCTAACTTAAAATTAATTTTCTACATTAATTTTTTGGCAACATTATTTTTGTTAGTTAATGAACAATAATTTTTTAAATATTTTTAAGTGATAAAACGTAATGCACTAAAAGATGATTCAAAAATAATATGTGTAGAGAAACTTATTGCGAGAATTGTAACATATATTTAAACGATAAAACGTAATGCACTAAAAGATGATCCAAAAATAATATGTGTAGAGAAACTTATTGCGAGAATTTTAACTGCATTAAATATTGAACACAACATTTGGTAGTCCAACATTTTAAACCATGAAGAAGGTAATGTGATAATTTGATTAAAATTGCAAGAATTTGAATTCTATAATACTTATCATTCAGTTTAAAGAAGAAATATGACACAGTTTTACCAACTGCAAATTAATTATCATGAATATAATAATTCAATGTTTATTTATGTTAGCTCTCTGTATATTTTTTTAACCAGTTTTGATTTATAAATATATAGTATTCCTATATTTATTTATTAAATTTTTTTCGTGAAACAAGAAATTCTGCATTATGAGTGACTTGATACCGAAAGAATATTTTTTCGTTTTAGCAAAAACACAAGTAGTTATCCACAAGATGAAATCACACAATTCTTAACTAAAAACAATTAAAAATACAAATAATTTTTGGTATTTTAAACTTACCAAAAATGATCACAGCAATGCAAGCAAGAAGTAGAACATAGCTTTTTGTTTTTCTTTTAATCTCTTTTCATAACGCTGCACCATCTTCTACAAACTTGTTCATATTTTGGTACAACAAAAAAATACTTTTTTGGTGTTTTAATCGTTGAATTATGACACAAACGGAACAATACAATATTTGTAATTCTTCTTTTTCACTATTTTCGAACCTTCCATTGCTGAATTAATCAAAAATCTGTAAATATAAGACTACTAAAAAGATACCCATAGAGATAACACAGTTCAAGGAACGCTTGATGGGAAAATCATGTACTATGACGTCACAAGCAAAAATCATCAGCGAGTGCAGTTTTTCGTTAAAAGTGACGTCACAGCAATTTGAAAAGTGTTTTAAATATAATTAATGTCGTCAGATTGCAGTTTAAGTGGCATTTTTCACGTAGTTTTTCGTGCTCTTTCATTTTAAAATGAATTTGAAAATCATGCATATTGTCCATTAGCAGACAATTTATATATATATATATATATATATATATATATATATATATATATATATATATATATATATATATATATATATATATATATATATATATATATATATATATATATATATATAAATTGTCTGCTAATGGACAATATGCATGCGAGAACAGCTGTCTCAAAAATAGCAATATCTCTCAAATAAAAATAAATCTTACTTGACGATAGCTATTCCGGGAACTGCTTTTAATGACACCTACAATTATTGCAAACGATAAAACATTTGCATTAAATTCATAATTTCTAAAAAACCCGAACATTGTTTAATTCCCTAGAAATGCACTCTAACTCTGGACTCTAGTAAGATAATCTGTAAATGTCTTTGAAATTTAATTTTGCATTTTTCAACCTTCTGGGGGTCACGATGTTCGCGAGTAAGGTAGTGATGCTTTTACCTCACAACTCACATTATGACTAAATAACAGTAGGTGTCTAAAGTAGCTACGGATTCCTTCAACATTGAGAAAATTTTCGTTTATTACTTCCTTTGAATAGAATCGTTTGTAAATATTCTATTGCTCCCTTCGAATTTAATCCTTCGAAGCGTTACTATTACACATTTCCTTATAAGAGAATCTTTTGGAGGAATTCTATTGCTTATTTTCTTGAAATAAAATATTTTGCAAAGTTTCTATTGCTTAAATTTCCATGAAATAGAATATTTTTGAATGATTCTATTTCTTATTTCCTTATAATATAGTGATTTGAAAAGATTGCATTGCTAATTCCCTCAGATTTGAATCTTTTGGAAATATTATATTGCTCTTGTTCTTAGAATTGAATCCTTAGAAAATAACTATGGCTCAATAATCATATCAAATTTCCTCAGAATCAAATATTTTGTGACGATTCTACTACTTATTTTCTTGGAATACAGTAATTTGAAAATATTCAAATGCTTATTTCCTCGTAATAGAGTCGTTTAAGACGGTTCTATTACTTATTTGATAGTAATATAGTGATTTGAAAAGATGGTATTGCTCATTTCCTCAGATTGGAATCTTTTGTAAATATTCTATTGTTCTTTTTCTTAGAATTGAATCTTTTGGAAATATTCTATTGCTCCTTTTCTTAGAATTGAATCCTTAGAAAAGTAACTATGGCTTATTAATTATGTAAAATGTCCTCCGAATCAAATATTTTGAGATGATTCTATTTCTTATTTTCTTAGAATACAATAATTTGGAAATATTCAAATGCTTATTTCCTCCTCGTAATAGAGTCGTTTTTGACAGTTCTCTTACTTATTTGATAATAGTACAGTGATTTGAAAAGATTATATTGCTCATTTCCTCAGATTGGAATCTTTTGGAAATATTCTATTGCTCTTTTTCTTAGAATTGAATCCTTAGAAAAGTAACTATGTCTCATCAATCATATAAAATTTCATCCTAATAAAATATTTTGAGACGATTCTATTACTCATTTTCTTGGAATACAATAATTTGGAAATATTCAAATGCTTATTTCCTCGTCATAGAGTCGTTTTTGACGGTTCTATTACTTATTTGATAGCAATATAGTGATTTGAAAAGATGCTATTGCTCATTTCCTCAGATTGGAATCTTTAGAAAAGATTCTATTAGTCGACTCTCGTTAGAAAATTAAACTAAAACTGGTTAGTTGGTGCTCGTAATTCGTTCATATTGTGCAGTGTTACGTAATTCGAAATATGAATTACTGGGGTTTTAATGTTGTCAATTTTACTAATTTTCCTTATATACTTTGCTGACAATTCACAAGAGATACTGTTGTTGACACACACAGCTCCAAATCGTGTTCCAGGGTTTTTATAAATACGAATTTTGAATGGGAACTCAACAGGTATTCTAAGTATTTTTTAACTAGCGTCGCTCAGTAGCATAACAACTGGGTATTGGAGACTATCAACCCCAGAAGGGAAAGATCCGAGGACAATACCACGAAATTTTGAACTACGTTCAGATGACGACTGTTTTTTAACATATTTTTCCCATTTATCCATTTTCTTAACTATTTTGGAAACAATATAATCACTTAACTATACGTCATTCAGACGCTAACGTGACCTTCACGAATCCACTCCCAACGGCCATATCATTCAATTCACTTGATTTCTCTAAAAAAGTAGACCGTGTTTTTAAATCATCAATTAAAAACCTGTCATTAAGTCGAATGCTGCTTTTTCAAAGACATCCAATGAAAAATAAAAACTGAGTTGTTCCCAAACTGCGGCAGCGATCGTTTATACTTAAACGATGGACAGACTATTACAGACTATTTCGCAGGCATCGCTTGCAGCTTGGGGGTTTGTCGGTGAACTTGAAAGTCCATGTCGTCGTCAATTGCTTATGAATTCCCATTGATCTAAACGAGGGGTGGTTTCACGTGGTTTTGATCACTGACCAAATGGATTCCCATGTAATTCTAATCCAACGACTATCAATTATTATCGTTTGCGTATTGGCTGTTCTGAGTGCAGTAATTGATTGCTATATACTATACATTAATCATTTCTGATTTGTAAAAAAAATTTATTATTCGAAAATAATTACTGGATTATATTTCCTTGTCGTGGCTCCGTTAGAATGAAATTAAAACAAACGAAAATTTGTATGCATTTTTTATTTAGGGAAAATGGGAATAAATATCAGCAATAGAAATGAGACGACAATCATCAATCCTCAATTTTTTTTAAGAAAAAGAATTATCTAAATTATATTTAGTGCAAGCAGAATGCTAAACCCTCCAAGTGGTATGTAGGAAGTTAATTAACATAGCATTTGAACCACACAACGACCTGTTGCCGACGGTTCACGATCGATCCCAAAGGGAAAGCTTCGAAGACAATCCCTCATCGATTTGAACCACAGTCAGATGACGAGGTCAACACTCGAGCTGGCACCACACTCTTCAAACTTCCACACCATTCCAACAGGACGTTTGAGGCCACGACCTATTTAACGTCCACCATGCCCCACGTACACGACGGTCTTTGGTTGAATCGATTTTCGAACTCAAAACCTTCTGTTCCAATCCGTTAATCTTCCAACTGGGATACTGTGGTTTCGCTAATATTTATAGTTAGAGCAAGATAAGGTTATTTTTCTTTACTTGTGCATTCCTTAAATGTTAAAAATTGGGGATTGAAAGTTCTCAAGACCTTCTGATTTACAGTTAAATTAAATATCATACAACCAGCGCCTTTAAAAGGTTACACAGTGGTAAAAATTTTCTTTCACGAATTCAATTTGAAAATGAAACTTTTTCGTACTTCTTGTTTGGTCTCAAGTACATTTCTTCAAATCGATTTTGCGCGTGAAGATAGATTGAAAAGGAGATCAAGTGAGAAAAGCGGAATTTGGTGAGAGTTTACGCAATTTGGTTTCGAAAAACTGACCATTTAACTTTTGATGATGTTCGAAAACCTTATGTTGATGATCCATAAAGATGGGATTTCTTATTTAAATATACGATATAAAAATGATTTGGTGATACAAATATGTAATTTAATAAATTTTTAGGCTATATGTATTTTATATATATCCTAAAAATTTATTTTATTTACATCTTTTTATCACCACATCATTTTTATATCAAATATTTAAAAAAAAACTGTCATCTTTATTTTAATTTAGACTTGAAAAAATAACTTTATCTGGAAAAGTATACATCTCTAAATTTCTACCGAGCAGACGACATGAGACAAATATAAAATCTATATTTGACTATAATTCCTTTAAAATAGAGTGATGTTACAATAATGTAATATACGATGTACTAATGTATACTTTTACTAAGGTAGTTATGTCTTAGTACTGGTATTAACTACTGTATCCTTGTGCCGTAAAAAACGAGATTTTCAAATCGTAATCAATGAAAGATAGAAAATTAGTGGATTTTAAAATGAAGCCCAACTTTTTAGGGGGGTAGCTCGTACTATCAACACGAGCCCCGAGAAGGTCTGAGAAATATAAAGTGTTTTGTTCTGGAATGGCTGTTTTCTAAGCTGAAGTTGCAAATACTTTCATTGTATTTAAATTTAGTTATAGTTATGGCATTTGTTCCATCGTTCAAATGAGGCCGAGTCGCGAATTAGTAACCGGGAGGTTATGAGTTTCAAACTCGATCCAACCAGAGACAATCGTGTCCGTGGGAGCTGGAGCCCGTTAAATCTACGTGGACTCAAATGACCTCACATTGGTGGGGAGTGTAAATTTGGATTGTTAGGCTTTGACAGTCTTCTGGCAATAGTTCAAAATGACAAGGCGTTGTCCGCAGATCTTTCCCATCGGGATGGATCCCAGACCATCGCCAATAGCCCGTTATTTTATTTTAGTATGACCTACTTACTTACCACCTTAAGAAAGTATAAATTACATTTCTACTATTTATAATCCATGGATTATTTTTCCAACTTTTGGGAACATTCTATTGGTGTTTTTCTTAGACTAGAATCCTTTGGAAATATTCTCTCCCTAATGATCCTTCCTTTAGAATAGAATTATTTGTAACAATTATATTCGTTATTTCCCCCTTGGAATAGAATCCTTAGCAACATTTATATTGGCCCATTCTGTAGAACAGAATAATTTTGAACGTTTCTATTGGCTCATTCTGTAGAACAGAATCCTTTTGAACATTTCTATTGGCCCATTCAGCTGAACAGAATCCTTTCGAATGTTTCTATTGGCCCATTCTGTAGAACAGGGTCCTTTCGAACTTTTCTATTAGCCCATTCTGTAGAACAGAATCCTTTCGAACGTTTCTAACAGAAACTATTAGAAGGAGCCATTAGACAATCTATTAGATTGCGTAGGTTCTTTCCTTAGAATAGAATCCTTTGGAATGTTTCGTTTTGCCCATTCTGTAGAACATAATCTTTCTAAAATCTTCTGTTAGATCATTCCTTAGAATATAATCTTTTAGAAAGGTTCGCATTAGTTATTTCCTACGAGTATAATTCATTAGAACGTTTCTATTGGTCCATTCTACAGAAGAAAAAAAATGTTTTGAAAATATTCTATTGGTCCAAGAATAACAAAACTGGTTAGGAGTCATGCTGGGAAAATTAAAGGGTGCAATGTAGAATTATGCGTGTGAACTCTTCAAAGAGCTGAAAACCTTTTAATAAGTAATTATATTATAATCAAACCACTTCTTGATAAATAATAATTTATTTAAACGACATTTCATTAAGTATGCTGCAGGAAAATTGTTTTAAAAATCTGTAAATACTCTTTTTATGAGCGTAGAACCATTCTGCTAACAATTAAGTTATTTTCTAACTAATTAATATCTCCGAAACTATGCCATCAGAAAAGGCTGTAATTTTTGTAACCAAAGCACTAAATTCAATCCCAATTTTTCAAACAAAGGGTACCATAAAGATGAAGAGTACAAGAGTGTGATTCTGAATTTATGGCTTTCGAAAATTATTCTTTCCATTTCCCATTAGTGTCCTTAGTACTTATTAATGGATATATTTTTTGCATAGATTTATCTTATCATTATAGTATTTATATATCGTTTTATAGAGAGAGTTCTTTTCTATACCATCTGACAAGCAATTATATTCCAATTACGAACCAAAAACAAAAAGAACAAACGAAACATTTCTTTCTTTTCTAACGATAGCTTTTCTATGAAGAGATAATGCTCGTTAACTATTGTACTTTAGGGGATATATCTATTAGTTAATATATAGTATAGTAATAGCTAGTAATGATGCAGAAACTTATATTTATCGCCAATTCTCACTATTTTCCGTTAGGAAATTAATTTTGTCAGGAATTACAGATAAAAGGAACAAAACCCCAGAGTAAAAGAAATATAAACTACATAAAATTTTAGCAACGCTAGTAAATACTGGTTTAGAATGGACGTTTGCTTAAGCATCGAAATAGTTTACCACAATTCGAAGGTTATTTAGGGCTTTACTTCCTTGAAATATCTTCCAAGATGTTGAATATTCGAACACTTGAACCATTCCTGAATGTTCTTTTATTCCATTCTATTCTCTGGTACTATCGAGCGAAAAACGGAAGTAAAGAAAAGATTTAGTCTTTAATATAATATAATTTGTGAAGTATTATTGCCCAGCTATAATAAATCAGCTGTTTAGAATCCAAGAAATATTCATGACTATAATGGCAGCATTTCTCTTTTCCTCTTATGCTTTATTGCAAACGATTTGTTCTATATTCGAGTGTTTAAAATGAACTATTGTTTCATTAGAATTGAAAGCATTTTAAAAATTCTGAGAAAGATTTTCAATGGAACACAGAATGTGAAGATTTGTATTCCTCTGTAACTCTGATAATAGATACGTTTTTACAAATTGGATGCTAACTCCCAAATGTTCTCTCATAATACAAATTGTAAACAAATTTTAAATCTGGTGTATCGCCGTTTGGGTAACATTTGGCAAAATAGAGATATTGTCCGTGTTTAGTTATTCAGAACCGAGAGTGTTCCGAATTCTATTTTAAGAAATTCGAATATGAAAATTTATGTTCGTCTCCAGACCCAATTAAAAAAAATAAAATTCAAGTACAGTACAATAGAATTGAAAGGCAACTAATACCATTTCTTCACGATGGTCACGCTCTGAACAGACTGACATATAATATTGGCTTTGAATAGTAATGGGGGAACGGATGTTCAATGAATGGACATGAAGTCATGTGCAATAGAAATAACTATTTGGGAGTGTAGGTGATATTGGAGTCGATGGTTTTCTCGGAAATTCCGGGGAAATTTGACATTCAACCGGGATTCTGGACAGCAACTTTAATTCCAGGACAATCCTGACCAATCCGGAGCGGTTAGCAAACCTAGTCACGACAGAAACGTGCACCAGTCCCCTCTCATGTACAGGACGGTCTTCGGTAGGATCGAGTTTCGAACTCGCAACCCTCCGGTTGCTGCTAAGACAATGCTCTTTCAAATGGTATACCATGTCCCAAGTATTATTTTTAAAATCTCAGATAATGACAAAATATCGTCATGCAACGCATTGATCCACTAGACCTCCCATGATTCTCCTCCGCAGTTTTTCCCGCCGAAAATATTCCAACGTTCTTTTTCATTTCTGTGAAACCCGAGATTAAGGAATACTACTACTCACTTCTTGCAAATGTTTACATATTTCTAGTCTTACATTAAATAAAGCTATAATTGTGAACGTGCCTGAAGACAAATCATTACTTAACTATTTTAACCACAGCATTGAAAATTGAATGTGAGCGTTTGGTTTCTATATAAAGAAATCATGTTCTCTTGATTCTTCTAATCTATGTATTGATAAATTAAAGAAGAAAAAAACAAAGTTAAGAGGGAGCATTCCATTTCTGAAGAGATAAATCCTGTATTTAAATCTCAGCATTGATAAATTAAAAACCCTCGAAAGGCTATCCCTTAGAAATTGATGCACCTGCCGCGCCACGGAAGAAAAGAAAGAAAAAAAACTCAACTCTCCTCAGTCTCTGCCCCTTTTTCCAACAGTGAATAACGATGTGCGGACGGCACAACCAGCTTTAAAACGAATAACCATAATAAGAAAGACGGCAGTCGATAAAATAAATAAAACTAACGTCTCGGAGAACAAAAAAAAAAGTAAATAAAATAATAAAAATAAAATATGAAGAGGTAGGCTGTGAACTTGCGGAGCCCTTTACAACTTAAACAGCCTTTTATTTATCTGTTTATTTATTATTTAAAAATGCTTAGTGGCCTGATTGGTAAAAAAAAATGGCCCGCAGTCAAAATCGTGCCGAAAACATCCTAAGTCCAGCCATGCCTACTTGCTTCCACAGGGTCAAGAAACTGAAAGGGTGCCTCTTTCGTTGTAAAGTAAAAAAAGAAAAGAAAAGTCGTGAAGAATTTCTCTTCACGAATGTCTTTTCGGCTCGTTTTTTTTACGGATATGTTTTACGGACAGCTGGAGCTTAAATGTAAACTATCAAGACTGTAAATGAATGTTCGTCACTAAAACATTGAAAGGAAAACACTGTCGGTTTTAGAATAGGAAGTTTTCCGATATACGTTAAGATTTAGACACATTTAATTTAGAAAAGGCTCTGGGAATGAGAATATTTATCATTGAAGAATCGAAGGCAAAAATTACGTTTTTAGAAACAAAAGTTTTCTGATATGCTTTAAGATTTGTGTCCACTCTTGTCCAAAGTAATTTTTACGTACCCAAAAATAGATATATTCATTGAAATACCCAATCGAATGTATAATCCATTTTTGCAGGGAATGTGTGTGAAAGACAAGCCTAATTAGAATTATCCAGACAAAAGTGCTCAAACGGTTTCTGCTATGCAAATCAAGGCGTTACGTCATCCGACGGGGAATCAAGCGCTTTGCGCCAAGTGAATATCTGAGAGAATTTCTACAGAACAGCGTTTGATTTCAGTCTGTAAGGACTCGAAACGGTTTGTTTTGGCTTCGAAATTGGGTTGCCAACCATCACGGATTGGCCGGGATTGTGCCGGAATTTAAGTTATTGTCCAGAATCCCGGTTGAATGTCAAATTTCCCCGGAATTTCCGAGAAAACTATCGACCCCCAATACTACCTACGCTCTAAAATAGTTATTTCTATTGTACAGGACTTGATGTCCATCCATTGAACATCCGTTCATCCACTACTATCCAAAGCCAACACTATATATGTCAGTCTGTTCAGAGTGGGACCATCGTGAAGAAATGGTATTAGTTGCCTTTAAATTCTATTATACTGTATTTTAATTTTATTTTTTAAATTGGGGCTGGAGACGAACACAAATTTTCATATTCGAATTTCTTAAAATAGAATTCGGAGCACTCTGGGTTCTGTATAACTATACACGAACAATAACTTTATTTTGTATAAGAACACTACCATTTTTATTTTATAATAGTTTCAATGCAACAGGAGGTTAGGTTTAGATTTATTATTATTACTATGTGTATAATAGGGCCATAAGGCTCGTATGATATAATTAAAATTAAAAAAAAACCATAAAAATAACTATTAATATTTAAGTATAATTTGTACATGAAAAAAAAATTTTTTTTTGGAAAACTAGGTATGTTACGTTAAGTGATTTCTCGGTAGAGAATATTGTGAAATTAATTTTATTTATTTTTCAGTTGGGCGCAATATGTTCCGAAATTGTCTCAGAAAAAGTTGGCAACCCTACTCCGAAGTATCATTTCTAAGAATCTGTTAAGTAGCACATTATCGGCCGTTTATAAGCAGGTCAGCAATCACGGAAGCAGCGAGATGTGTGAATTTTTCAAGACAGTCTCTGCGCTATGAAAACAATTTCAGAACTCTGGAATTGTCATAAGGAGCCCTGGACAAGGTCGTAAACATACAACAACTGCTTCTCAAAATCGATATGTGGCAATAACTGCCCGTCGTAACAGGAGGTCTACTGCTCGGCAGTTAAGTTCAGACCCTGCAGCCACCACGGAAACTGTTGTGTCACTGCAAACTGAATACAGAAAGCTTAATAAAAAAAGGCATTTATGCCAGAAAGCCAAGGGTATGTGTTTCACTGTCTTCACACCACAAGAGGGATCGCTTTAATTGGTGCAAAGAACATCAGAACTGGATTCAACACCAATGGACCCATGTTCTCTTTACGGATGAGTGGAGGTTTAGTTTAACATCTGATTCTAAACGTCTCTACATCTGGAGGGAGTCAGGATTTCAAAAGCTTCCTTGGTTTTGGTAGTGCAGCTGTGATGGTATTGGGTGGAATTATGATATATGAGCGTACGCACCTGCACGTTTTCAACCACGTCACACGTTTCATTTGTGACCGGCCTGAGATATCGGGATGAGGTTTTAAAAAGTTATGTCAGACTTTCCGGAGGTGCATTTTGATATAATTTTTATTTATAGGCGATAGTGCTCGTCCGCATCGTGCAAACCTCGTAGTCTAATTCCATGAAAATGAAGCTATTGAGCGAATACCGTGGCCAGCAAATTCTCCTGATCTGAACCCGATGGTACTACCTTGGAAAAGCTGTTGCTCAGAGACATCCCCCTCCTAGAGATATAAATGCCCTGAAGACTGCATTGCTGCAGGAGTGGAACTTAATTCCCCAAACTCTGGTTAACAACATTATTGCCAGCATGAGTTCACATTGTGTTATGCATATAAGAGTCAGGGGCGATCCGATTCCATATTAAATTCATTAGCCTTAATTTTTTTCTGAACTCTCCTTCACATATTATTGCCATTTTTATGGTTCCTGCTACAGGTTTTAAATCATATTCAGTGTTCTTACAACTTTTTCTTTGTATTGATGTGTTATGATGTTTTGTCTCATTCCAGATATTCCACAATGTAAATTCATAAAATTGTAGTTCACAATTTCTGAGAAATTCGTGATTCTATGAATGTAAGTATAATTTAGTACACCAGTGTAGATATATTTAAATTAGTTATACTGGAAATCAATCTTCGTTTCTGAAATATCAAAAGTAGAAAAATGGTGTTTTAAGCATAGAAAGTATTCTGATATACTTTAAGATTTAGATGCACTTAAGGCCCGGTGCACACATCCAGTTTTTCAACGTGCGGCGCCGCTACCGCAACGCAAGTGCGGTCTGAGTTACATTAGATTCAATGGAGCAGTGCACACATGCCTCCACTGGGGCGACGCACGTCCAATTTGTGTGCAATTTGTACCACAGTTTCCCTTGCGCCTCCGCACTGTGGCCGCACATGAGTCTCCATTTTGAAATACCTTGTTTTCATAAACAAATGGAATATAAATAATAATTAATAAATGGTTGTATCCATAACGTCTATTTTGTTTCAAAATATACTTTTTTTGTACACCAAGTAAGCGAAATAAACACGTTTTCTTCGATAGAATATTTATCGCAAATGGCGTGAAATAAATTCGTGCGTCATTTCACGGTTATGTGTGCATAGTTGGGTTTCGGTCCCACAATGGCGCAGCACGTTGAAAAACCGGATGTTTACACCAGGCCTAAATTAGTTAAGGTACTGGGAATGAAATCTTCGTCACTAAAACTTTTAAAAGGAAAAGAGCGCTTTCATAATCAGAAGTTTTATGGTATTAATGTATTTAAATGTAATTTATGGTAATGAAGTTTTATGGGGCACAATGTTACATGGTGTACACAGTGTTACATGGTGTACACAGTGTTACAGTCAATTTCATTTTAAAGTGGTAGCAAAAATAGCTCCAATTTGTTTACAATTTTGTTAGCAATCTTTTTTCCAGAAGTTCATGTGTTTTGGAAGAATTTCCATCATTAGTTACATTTCTGTAAGCAAATCTCTATTTTTGCAAGTTAAAAGTAAAATTGTGTATTTGTAATTAAATTCTCTTTATTCATGAGTGATGATTATTTTATAATGAATAATATTTGTAGTAAAGATAATTGTGTTTATATTCTGTTTAGTTAAAGTGGATAGCATAAATTCACATTATTTAGTTAGAACATTTTTTGTTACAAGCTACGTCAGATACAGTACAGTGTTACGGAATGAAATGGGGCACACTGTTACATACATAATTTGTCCATTTAACACATTACAAATAAGAATATGTTCCACAATGTAAATTTTATTACTCTTATATCTCTGCATTTTCATTTTAAGATTTTTAACTATAAATACGAATGATAACATAAATAAATTGTTTAATTTTTCCTAAAGCTTTTTCTCCGTATAGGGTTACGTATCTTTTTATGTGATGTTTACAATCTTTCTTTACATAATTAGTAGTTTTCTTTTGTTAATTCATTCGAAACATTCCCAAACTAACAAAATTATGTCTCCTTAAGAAGTAAGATGAATCCTATCTCATTTTCCATTAAAGTCCCACCCTGAAAAACTGCACAAAATAGATCACGGGTAAAATGTTGGATCTTGGCTGATACGCCAGTTAAAAATACTATTACAGAGAAAATATCGAAGAGGAAAAAGCACTAAACCCTGAAAAGAACGAAATTCCCTAGAAGCGAGCCAAAGTGAACCTGAGGCCTACAGAGATATCATCAACAGAAGATGAAGATTCACCATCTTATGCTGATAGTGATAACATCTCTTTTTTAGTATTGCAATCAGACATTGCTGCAGACAACAATTATTAACAATGGTGATGACATTAGAGTTGAAGAAGAGCACCTTAAAGAACACAAAATTCACTCTATTGGGGAATTGTGAATCAGAACAAAGCTGATTTTGAAGTGCTGGTACGTCAAAATAATGTTTCCATCCTATAAACTTTCATTATTCATTTGAAAACTCAAAATTCATTGCCAAACTTCCTATCTCAATTCCATCAGGAGGGACAGTGAGAAAATAAGAAATACTGGTTTTCTCTGTGGATTTAACTACCTATCAAATTCTAAAATAAGTTTACAATTTCTTTAATCTTATTTTATCATCTACTTTGTAACTATAGGCTAGAATCATTGCTAATGTTTTCCTCACATTTGTACACAAACTAATGTTCAATTATACATAATCTAATCAAAAGTGGTATTTTATTTTAAACCTGCTTAAGAAATCATTAGATATTCGTATATAAAAATTAAAATAAATTTTAAAATAAAAGCCCGTTCTTTATATTTACTGTTGCTACTATAACATAACACTCTACCCCGACAGTGGGGCACAGTATAACAATGTACATCACTACCAAAACAAATTAAATACTATTTTTTATTTTAATGATATGTAAGATATCAAAGATCATTTTAAGTGCTTTGTTTGCTTTATATAGATGCATATCCTGATGCCACAGCTGAAAATAAAAAACATGTAATACTGTGCCCCACTTTCCCCTATATTTAAATTAGTCAACGTACTGGAAATGAATATTCGTCACAGAAGCATCGGAAGTAAAATTGACGTTTTGAGAAACATATGTTTTCTAACATAAGTTGAGATTTAAATACAGTAATATAAGAAAACATACTAGAAATGAATCTTCGTTAATGAAATATCGAAAGCAGAAAAATGGCGTTTTATTGCAGAAAATTTTCGGATATACGTTAAATTTAGATGCACTTAAATTAGTTAACGTACTGGGAATGAATCTTCGTCACTGAAGCATCGAAAGTAAAAATGGCGTTTTCAGAAAAAGATGTTAACGTAAGTTGAGATTCAAAATACAGTAATATTAGTTAATAAAAAGAGAATAAATATTTTATTTAAAGAGGTTTATATTAATACACAATGGTTCCGTACACTTACGAATTTCACTGAAATACTGATCTATCCATTAATAAAAATTAATATTTCAGAATGGGAATTTTTTAATAATATCTATCAACAACTAAACAAAACTACATAAAATATTTAAAAAGCATAGCAAAACATTTTTTTTTTGGAAAATCAATAATTAGAATATAACAAAAAAGTTACCTCACAAAAGTCTTCGTATAGTTAAAAAAAACTCTACATATTAGTAAATATTGTAATATTTCGGTAAATTAGTACTTAGTAATATGTCCTACCTTATAACTTCTGGGAATAAAGTTCACTCGTTTTTTGTAATTTCTGTGCATCAATGTTCCTCCATACTTCAATCAGCACTGTTTTAGTTCACTTTTCGTTTAATGTTGTGTCTTCGTACTCTAATCTCCAGTTCTCTCCAAATGTGTTCTATTGGGTTTAAATCTGGTGACTTAGGTGGTGTTTTCAGAACTTGTGGACAATTCTAGATACACGAGAGGCGAACGTTGAGAGCCATGTGTTTAGGATCGTTATATTGATAAAAAACAAAGTTGTTTCCAACACCCAAATTTTGGGCTGATAATTTTAAATTGTCTTTTAAAATGTTTAAATAAAGAGCATGATTCATTATACCATCAATAAATAGCAAAATACCTAGTCCTGATGCTGACATGCACCCCAAACAAGGGCAGCTCCACTGTCATGCTTTACTGTTCTAAGTTTTTAGGATATTAGTTCCTCATTTTTCTTCTCCTTTCAATTATGCGCCCGTTGGAACCAAAAATGTAAAATTTATTTCATCTGCAAATGAGACATGATTCCAATACGTTTCGGGCTTATTTATCATTGATTTTGCAACTGAAAGTCTAAGCTGTCTATTTTTACGCATACAAAAAGTTTTCTTCGGGTAGAACGCCTATTTAATCCAGCTGATCTCAGTACTCATCGAACAGTTTTAGATGAAATTAAAGTTGAAAATTGTTCAGTAAATTCTGTAGAAATGTTTACAGCACTCAAACGTGTATTTTTCACAACATTTCTAGCTAGAAATCTTTGATCACGTTGAGTAAACTCTGCTGAACGACCTTTTCTTACTTCGGTTTTTATCCGATTTTCTTCCTTAAAACGTTTCATCACATACTGCACCGTAGAATGGGAGGAATTTACAAATTTATTGATATTCCGAACTTTTTTACTACTACTATGATGAAAAACAATTAATTTGAGAATGCTGTTCGTTGTTTCCTTACGGCTACCAGCCATTTTAAAATAACAAATGAAATATTACGATGTAAGCAAGCAAAAATTAAAGCCAAACGATTTTTAAATGTCACCACAGTGCAAAAATTAAAAAAAAAAGTTATAATAGATAATTTTATTTATGAATTTATCTGAAAATGTTTCGGTGTACGATCAATTTTCTTAAAAATGTTAGGTTTTATTTAGAATTACACGGAGATGATATGAAAAAATATTGGACTTTGTATTCGAATTCAATTTCAGGCTACAGCGTCTTTTCTATAAACTTTTAAAGTTTACGAACACTTTTGAGAGCCACATTATATTATCTAGGGGGATAATCTTCCAGGCTGAAGCATCAAAAGTAAAATTACGTTTTTAGAATCAGAAGATTTTCTAACATATGTTGCAATTAAGGTGGCATTAAATTAGAAGAAAAAGAAAATATAGTTATTCATTTACAAGTTTTAGAAAGATATCAGAATAAAAAGAATTCGTTTCTGAAACATTAAGAACAAAAGGGACGTTTGAGAAACTTTAGTTTTCTAGTTTACGATGAAATTTAAATACGGTTAAATTTGTCAACAAAATATATTTTTCTTCAGCTTATGAGTATTATGGGGGCAAGCAAGTGTGTTTAATTTTTACAAGTGTATTTCCATACTGATAACTGCATTTATTTAAATTAGGTAAAGAAAGAATGTTTTAAAATTTAAGAGTCAGTGAGATATTGTCTAAAGAAATTATAAATAAATTTTTTCCTAAAATATTAAAGACAAACATGGCTTTTCTAGGAATAGAGATGTTTTCTAGTATTCTAGTCTTTGTTTTCTAGTTTTTATTATACGAAATACCGTCTGAATCGAATCATAATCAGAATAAAAATCTTTATTACTGAAACAAAGAAAGCATAAATAGTATTTTGGAACTTCGTAGCTTTCTAATAGATGGTAACGCTCGGATACATTTAAATTTATTGGCCAATGGAAAGATATCTCACAATCAATTAAAGAATCATAAATGTTTTCGTTAATGCTTTCAAACGTAAGCTTTAATTTAAAAGTTTTAGTAAGATAACATGTGAATCTGAATATAATTTATAATAATAAAATAAATTTAGACCATACCAATTTACTTTTACACTGTTTATAATTCATTATATATTCACAAAATTATGCATATATTCTTTGGAGAACTGTATGACACATACTGTTTTCTGTAAAGAACGTTTACCTCAAATATTAGAACCTGAACTGTTGCCAAGTTTCTTGTAAAATTTAATCTTTTGATAATAAATTAAATAATATTTTGTCACTGCACTTGAGTTTTAATACTTAGAGTTAAACTATTTTACTTAATTTTTTTATTCCATTTAAGTACTATGAATGGTGGGCTGACGCTTTTAAGCCTCTATCACCAACCAATAAATTACGAATAGTTTAACTACTAAAACAAGAACTCTCTGTCTCGACGATATTTTTCATTAAAATTAAAAATATATTTATCTGGTATTTTCAGTGTTAAAAGATAAACCCAGACGGTCTGCGAGAATTTTACTTCCGTCTGCTTTCGTATGATACATATCGAGTTACCTCAGAATATAGCTTATTGCATTTTTGGAAACAACACTCAGCGCTTCATCTAATGGGGTTAATAAAATTCAAAATTTATTCTTTGGAATTTTTGTTGGCGAATTTGGTTTTCAAAAATAAGCCAAGTGACATCACGTTCCGAATACATATAGGAAACACGTACTGCCATAGAATACTACCGCCGATTATATTTAGCTTGAACGAAAATGCCTCTCATAAACTGGGTTCATTTCTAGTTGTAAAAAATCTCGTTTAGGCCGTTCTTTGCTCAAAATTACATTTTTTAGAAGTTACAAGAGAATTACTTTCTATGAAAGACATACTCAGGGAAAACAAACAAGATGGAATGGGAAGACTTAACTTCCACTGCTCGAAATGCTTTCCTATGATAGCCATAGGCGTTAACTTAACATGTAATTTATCGCAGTTTTGTTATCGTCTGGCGTTTGATCCAATTGGTGTTGACAAACCAACTGTCATACGTAATTTGAAATTCAATCTTTGGAATTTTTATTTGGCGAAATGGGAAATTGTATTGGAAAAACAGGGCAATGACGTCACATTTGGAATACGACGTGAAACACAACCGCCACCTTCCTTGACAAAAAATGCTTATCATAAATATTATCTAGATTTTCTTAAATGACTTTTTTAGTTTAAATAATATAGTCGCGATTAAACAAAGTGGCAAAATGATCAAACAAACACGCAAAAAAGAAAACTATTAAATATTCCACGAGGTAAAAAAAAATAGTGATATTTCACATCGAATTTTTTATAAATGTGTAGAATATTCTTTATAAATTCGATCTAAAATAACCAGACAGTTAAAAAAAATTATCTTCTAAAAATATATTAATGTAAACACAAATTTTTCTATTTTACTAATTTCCGACATTTATCTCGTATTTTAAATAATTCGCCGGAGATACCTGTCTAATCTTGTAAACGTATTTGCTGTCAAGATTACAAAAATTTAAGTTGTAAACTGTGAAACGAACCACAGGGGGAAATCTGGCTCGTAGTTTTTAAGCTGCAATGTTTACTAAAATGAGATGATAATAGTTTCAGAGGTTTATGAAATGTGTCAAAATCTTTTTACGATATAAAAACATTTTATTAAATTTTTGCTTCATCGCAATTTATTTAGTGTGGCGGATTTTTTTTGTACTTTGTATCAATGTTTTGTTGATTTATACTTTTTTACCATTTATATTCTATTATAAAGACAGCATTTCGCCGTATAAAAAAAGTTTTAGGCAGTCTTACATTCTATGTTAAAATGTAAATAGTTGTTTGCCTGGTAAATAAGACTAGAATTACATTTTTAAATAAATATTTGACATAGTTAGTTTACTAGTTATTTAAAATTGGAATGAGTATATTAGTTGTGTTCAGAAAAATTGTTAATATGAAGGAAGTAATTTAAGCTTATTTGCATTTCTCATGATTAAATAAATTCCCAAACGCAGATGACTGTATGAAATGAATCTTTTTTTTATTTTACAATTATTGATTTTTATAATTACAGCAGTGCTTTCCCTTAAGATTTAAAGATAATTGCTAAACTTGAAGTCTGACTAAGACGCAATTACATAGTTTTAAGATTTTTTAAATCCAGATATTTCTCTGAGTAGCAAAATATAAATGCATTCTTCTCAAATAAAAGTTTTTAAAATAATTTTTGATGCATGTTTTTTATTATTTGTTGTTCATGAAATTTTTGTTTAGACTTTTCAAAGAAATTTTATGAAGCACGCAAATTAAGAACGCAATTTAAAAAAGTTTTGTTTCTTATAAAGCTGTAAAAATCGTTTGAAATTTATTTTTATCGTAAAATTATTATAAAATATTTATGAAGACACAATAAGTGAATCAAGTTTGATGATCAGTAAAATGGAATTTGTCGTAAAGAATCGATTTCAAAGCTCCGAGACTGCTTAAGTAGCCGAATGGAATCTGTATTTGTTCCGTCGTAATCAACCATAGAACGTCGCTAACCCCACAACATTAATGTCTCAACCACCACATCCATTCCTTGAAAGAAATAAAGGTTCATAACTGGTTATAATTCATTCGGTATGGTTGCAGCTGATTTTTCTCAGAGGCGCATCAGGACTGTTTTTGAAAGTGTGCGCGTTAAAAATCACGTCCACCTGTCACCACTTAAGTAAGAACGTTTGAAAGACAATGGAACTTAAAAAGTACTTCATAAGGCAGATGGGTCATTCCACGCAAAATGAGCAAATCGGCTGTGGTTAACACATCACCGATTTTAATAGAAATTAATTTTTAAATAGTTCACATACAGTAAGGAGGAATTGCCAAATATTAGATGTCCATAATGTTTATTTTATTTTTTATTGAATTTAAAAGTTCAAGGTAACACAAATGTAGATTTTTTTAGAACTAATACTAGCCTGTTTGAGATCCTTTATTTCGATAAGTTATTGACACAAAATTTTTTATATTGTTACATTCTTCAGTAAAAGGTCTTTTAAGAAATGTCAGAATATAGTTTTACATTCGTCACTGCTCATTTTCAGGGATCAGTGAAAATAGAGATTTTGCCTACTTGATACAAATTTCAAATTGCTCTAGTACCTCTAAAAATCGGAAAAGACGGTATCAAAAATTTTTCGTAACCAAGCACTTCTTATATCTAAAAGTTTGGTATAATTTAGTGATCGCGTTTCTCTATTCCTTAGTTAAGAAAAAATTAAGAAAAAATGTAAAATAATTGAAAACAGCGATTTCTCTATTTTTTTTAATACAAATTTTATTGTGAAGGACAACTCCGAAAACCTGACAAATTTTCAGTATTATGTGTCAAGATGTACACTATCTATCCTGAAATTTTCATTTTTGTAATTTGTTTATTTTTGTCCCAGGAACATTTTTAATTAGATGGAAATTATCGTTTTATTTTATCGCATGATAAATAAAAAAAGGTGTGAACACGCCAGTAAGGCATCCATTTCCGCTTTTGAAAGAGATGCTGTTACATTCAAGGGCAGATAACCGAATAAATAAACACTATTAAAAGAATGGTTATAAATATGCGTGGTTTGTTAAACCAAAAACTTTGGAACACGGGCGAATTCTCTATGGCAATCCAGAAGTGTTCCATCAGTGACCGCAGCCAGTACGGGAACGAGTAACTACCATTGCTACATTCCCTACTCTCAATTGTGCGCTACAAATTCGCGTTTCATATTTATCACAATCACCAGCAAAATAAGTAAATAACTTTAAAAGAATTCGGCAGCACAATAAAATCCCATTTCAATAATAGAAGATGCAAAATTTATAACATGGAAGTTTTACCACGAAGTGAATTTGAAAAGGTAATTAGTTAAAAGTCCTTATATCTATGATACCAAGTTGAAATTTTAAAGCTTGTTTTGACACTGATTTGTTCTGCTTTTATGTTCATAAAAATATCTACTATAACTATGTTTCATATTCGTTTCTATAACAATGTTTAATACTAGTTTCTATGTCAGGCCTCGAAATAGATTTTTAATTACAGATGCACCTTGTGCATCTAAGTTTTTAAAGGTGCACAGGTTATATTTTAGAAGCACATTTAAAAAAAACGTAATATAGGAGCATTAATGTAATGTAAACTACATTATCAGTTAGTTGAGTATGTTTAGATAGGTTAGTAGTAGGATGGTAATAAAAATATTTAAACATCTAAATTCTCCGGCGAACGGATGTTACGACAGTCGCTTCAACAGAGCCATCTGGAAAATGTTTCGATCATCGGAAAGTTCTGGTGGCAGTGGCACAAGTAAACCTTCCACCTGTATAAACCCGTTACGGCCCAGCGATTTTGTTTTTGCATAGTTAGTATTTAGGTAGAATACCTAGTACATTGTATTTAGTATGTAGTATACATGATACAGTATATGTATACATAGTATTTAGGAATTTTAATTACGTTCCTTTAGAGCGAGAGAGGTCGATACTAATATTTTGTTCAAGCATCAAAATAACATAAAATACGTTCCACACCTTTTTTTTAACGTTAAATGCATTGCGTGCACATAGCGTAAGAAAATTAGGTGCACAATTTTATTTTCATGTGCATTTCCTGTGCACCCGGGTATTTCGAGCCCTGTTCTATGTTCATATAACAATGTTTCATACTTGTTTCTATGTTTCATATTTGCTTCTATGTTTCATACTTGCTTCTATGTTTCATACTTGTTTCTATGTTTCATACTTGTTTCTATGTTTCATACTTGTTTCTATGTTTCATACTTGTTTCTATGTTTCTATAACGATGTTTTCTACCAATTTCTATGTTGCCATATCTATATTTCCCATCAGCTTCGATGTTGTTATAACTATGTTGCCATATCTGTATTTCCCATCAGCTTCGATGTTGCTATAACTATGTTGACATATCTGTATTTCCCATCAGCTTCGATGTTGCTATAACTATGTTGCCATATATGTATTTCCCATCAGCTTCGATGTTGTTATAACTATGTTGCCATATCTGTATTTCCCATCAGCTTCGATGTTGCTATAACTATGTTGCCATATCTGTATTTCCCATCAGATTCGATGTTGTTATAACTATGTTGCCATATCTGTATTTCCCATCAGCTTCGATGTTGCTATAACTATGTTGCCATATCTGTATTTCTCATCAGCTTCGATGTTGCTATAACTATGTTGCCATATCTGTATTTCCCATCAGCTTCGATGTTGCTATAACTATGTTGCCATATCTGTATTTCCCATCAGATTCGATGTTGTTATAACTATGTTGCCATATCTGTATTTCCCATCAGATTCGATGTTGCTATAACTATGTTGCCATATCTGTATTTCCCATCAGCTTCGATGTTGTTATAACTATGTTGCCATATCTGTATTTCCCATCAGCTTCGATGTTGTTATAACTATGTTGCCATATCTGTATTTCCCATCACCTTCGATGTTGTTATAACTATGTTGCCATATCTGTATTTCCCATCAGCTTCGATGTTGCTATAACTATGTTGCCATATCTGTATTTCCCATCACCTTCGATGTTGTTATAACTATGTTGCCATATCTGTATTTCCCATCAGCTTCGATGTTGCTATAACTATGTTGCCATATCTGTATTTCCCATCAGCTTCGATGTTGCTATAACTATGTTGCCACATCTGTATTTCCCATCACCTTCGATGTTGTTATAACTATGTTGCCATATCTGTATTTCCCATCAGCTTCGATGTTGCTATAACTATGTTGCCATATCTGTATTTCCCATCAGATTCGATGTTGTTATAACTATGTTGCCATATCTGTATTTCCCATCAGCTTCGATGTTGCTATAACTATGTTGCCATATCTGTATTTCTCATCAGCTTCGATGTTGCTATAACTATGTTGCCATATCTGTATTTCCCATCAGCTTCGATGTTGCTATAACTATGTTGCCTTATCTGTATTTCCCATCAGCTTCGATGTTGCTATAACTATGTTGCCATATCTGTATTTCCCATCACCTTCGATGTTGTTATAACTATGTTGCCATATCTGTATTTCCCATCAGCTTCGATATTGCTATAACTATGTTGCCATATCTGTATTTCCCATCACCTTCGATGTTGTTATAACTATGTTGCCATATCTGTATTTCCCATCACCTTCGATGTTGTTATAACTATGTTGCCATATCTGTATTTCCCATCAGCTTTGATGTTGCTATAACTTAGTTGCCATATCTGTATTTCCCATCAGCTTCGATGTTGTTATAACTATGTTGCCATATCTGTATTTCCCATCAGCTTCGATGTTGCTATAACTATGTTGCCATATCTGTATTTCCCATCACCTTCGATGTTGTTATAACTATGTTGCCATATCTGTATTTCCCATCAGCTTCGATGTTGCTATAACTATGTTGCCATATCTGTATTTCCCATCATCTTCGATGTTGTTATAACTATGTTGCCATATCTGTATTTCCCATCAGCTTCGATGTTGCTATAACTATGTTGCCATATCTGTATTTCCCATCACCTTCGATGTTGTTATAACTATGTTGCCATATCTGTATTTCCCATCAGCTTCGATGTTGCTATAACTATGTTGCCATATCTGTATTTCCAATCACCTTCGATGTTGTTATAACTATGTTGCCATATCTGTATTTCCCATCAGCTTCGATGTTGCTATAACTATGTTGCCATATCTGTATTTCCCATCAGCTTCGATGTTGTTATAACTATGTTGCCATATCTGTATTTCCCATCAGCTTCGATGTTGCTATAACTATGTTGCCATATCTGTATTTCCCATCACCTTCGATGTTGTTATAACTATGTTGCCATAACTGTATTTCCCATCAGCTTCGATGTTGCTATAACTATGTTGCCATATCTGTATTTCCCATCAGCTTCGATGTTGCTATAACTATGTTGCCACATCTGTATTTCCCATCACCTTCGATGTTGTTATAACTATGTTGCCATATCTGTATTTCCCATCAGCTTCGATGTTGCTATAACTATGTTGCCATATCTGTATTTCCCATCAGATTCGATGTTGTTATAACTATGTTGCCATATCTGTATTTCCCATCAGCTTCGATGTTGCTATAACTATGTTGCCATATCTGTATTTCTCATCAGCTTCGATGTTGCTATAACTATGTTGCCATATCTGTATTTCCCATCAGCTTCGATGTTGCTATAACTATGTTGCCTTATCTGTATTTCCCATCAGCTTCGATGTTGCTATAACTATGTTGCCATATCTGTATTTCCCATCACCTTCGATGTTGTTATAACTATGTTGCCATATCTGTATTTCCCATCAGCTTCGATATTGCTATAACTATGTTGCCATATCTGTATTTCCCATCACCTTCGATGTTGTTATAACTATGTTGCCATATCTGTATTTCCCATCACCTTCGATGTTGTTATAACTATGTTGCCATATCTGTATTTCCCATCAGCTTTGATGTTGCTATAACTTAGTTGCCATATCTGTATTTCCCATCAGCTTCGATGTTGTTATAACTATGTTGCCATATCTGTATTTCCCATCAGCTTCGATGTTGCTATAACTATGTTGCCATATCTGTATTTCCCATCACCTTCGATGTTGTTATAACTATGTTGCCATATCTGTATTTCCCATCAGCTTCGATGTTGCTATAACTATGTTGCCATATCTGTATTTCCCATCATCTTCGATGTTGTTATAACTATGTTGCCATATCTGTATTTCCCATCAGCTTCGATGTTGCTATAACTATGTTGCCATATCTGTATTTCCCATCACCTTCGATGTTGTTATAACTATGTTGCCATATCTGTATTTCCCATCAGCTTCGATGTTGCTATAACTATGTTGCCATATCTGTATTTCCCATCAGCTTCCATGTTGCTATAACTATGTTGCCATATCTGTATTTCCCATCAGCTTCGATGTTGCTATAACTATGTTGCCATATCTGTATTTCCCATCAGCTTCGATGTTGCTATAACTATGTTGCCATATCTGTATTTCCCATCAGCTTCGATGTTGCTATAACTATGTTGCCATATCTGTATTTCCCATCAGCTTCGATGTTGCTATAACTATGTTGCCATATCTGTATTTCCCATCAGCTTCGATGTTGCTATAACTATGTTGCCATATGTGTATTTCCCATCAGCTTCGATGTTGCTATAACTATGTTGCCATATCTGTATTTCCCATCAGCTTCGATGTTGCTATAACTATGTTTCCTATTAGTTTCTGTTTCTACAACTGTGCTTCTTACCAGCTTAGATGTTTCTATAACTATGTTTACTACTAGTTTTCTTCTACTACAAAACGAAAAGGTTCACTCTCCCATTGCTTTCGACGAGATATCTTGTCGTCAAGACTCTGCCGATATTTATGATGACGAGATCACGACCTGGTTAGTTTTCTTCTAGTAACGAGATGTATCGTCCATCAATATCTGTTCATTTTTGCTGATGGCGAGTTACCTCTTCGAGATGACCAACAGAAGGATTAAAACGATTTAATCAACTTGAACTTCGAAGTTAAGTTTCGAACTGTTTTCCGCTTACATGCTTACTCGTACAGAAAGGCTTGAACTTCGCTATACTTCATTATTCTTAACTTGGGTAAACACGCGCCGCAATGCCAGATAAACGAAACTTATAGATTCCTTCCTAGCTCTATAGAGCCATTCCCAGAATAATGGAACCCATCATTCGATGAAAATTAATAGTTTTGAGAACGCCGTGCATCACGCACTGTGCCTACACACTTACGGGGGGAAATTACAGCAAACGAAAAAGAAAAAAAAAGGGACAGAAATTGAGCGATGATTCAAGTTAACCTTAATCATTCAAAAATAACTCCGTGAGCTGCACAAACACAGAAAGAAGTAACCGAAGACACCGGAGCCAGTTCTCGGGTTGAAACCAGAAAGAAAAAAAAAATGGCCATACGTATCGATCCCCCATTTGTAATTCCGCCGTCGAAATTCTGATTGGTCTGCAAGAAGCACGACGTATATTAAATGATGATGGATGATTGGCTGAAATTCTGAAACGCTGATATTAAGTCGGAGTTGAGATGCACAGGTCCTTCATTAGGAGTTCCGAAGTGCCACGTGAAAAAGATGGAGCACCTAGGAAAATAAGAGACCTGCCCGGAATTGATGGAATATTTAAAATAAAATGTTAACGGCTTCATTTCTGCGGAAGGAGTTTTGTGAAATTAAGTAATTATCTGGTGCCTCATAGCCACTTGGTGCTGGAGTGCTTTTATACTCCGTTCCGTGAGGTGGCTGTTTTATGGAATTCGCTGCATATGTGTATAAAAACGACGTTAAAATATGCTGGTGTGTGTGCTGCGAGATAGATAAGTGTTGGTGCCGGCGGCATTTTGGACGCCATTTTGCTTTTGAAATTGTTTTTGGCGTGTTCTTGTTGATTGATCAGCTTTCATCTGCTGCAAACTCGATGCAGATATCGCAACCCGGTAATTATTACCGTCAGACGTTCTTGGAATAGCATGTGAACTCTTTCCTCACATTCTGACGGAATTAACACTTGATTCTCACAGTCCTGTAGAATATGATGGATTCTCGTCATTTGGGGTTTCTTCATTGACTAGTCATGATTTCATGATTCCTATATGTCAATTGCGGGACACGTATTCTAGCGACGATTACTCATCGAAGGTGATGTCTTGTGATACCGCCTTCGAGGCCAGCTGTTGAGTTGTGTATTTGATTAAACCTTTTGAAAGGGACAGTGCTGAGAATATATTTTCGACCTCAGCATCATCTCAGAACGGCGATCTTGACAGGTTTTCGTCTCACAGTACACATTATCGAATTACTAAACTTCGACGGCCCACCAATTAATGTATCATAATTTTAATTACGCATGTTTTTGTCAGATCGGCAACAAAAATGAATGACATTGTTTCCCGATCTGACAAAAGGAACATAGACATAAGTTTGCTTGATTTCCCAAAAAACATTTATACAAACTACCTAATCTCTGTTTTGGTAAAAATTAGCTTTTAAAAATTTTTTTTGAAATAATGTATTTATGATAGAAAACAATTTTTAACTTTTACGCTGCAACAGGTAGACAATTGTTAACGCTACAATTTCTTTTACACCAGCGGCACGGTATAGATCTGTGTACTGTGAATGTTATACCCCCTTTAAGTGACTGCTAGCATCGATCACCATTGACGAGCTGTCAGTGACGGACCTTCTAGAGGATCCCTCCTTTTGTAAGGTATGCTACGCTGTCGATCCTGAAGTGTGAACGCTTTGGGGGAAAGGCAGAAGGTCGCTCGCTACACGATACTATGAAAGAAAAGCCTCAGTCGTAAATGCCACTCAAGGCTCTATCGCTGAAGTTAGGTAATTAGGTGAGGGGAGTCGGACATGCAGGCGAAAGAGTCGTTCCTGGAGACGATTGAAAAAATCTAAGCGCCTCAGCGTAAAGGTTAAAAATATATATGAAAAATAGGACTCGCAAAGCTGTTTTATGGGCATTACTGAAAGTTATTTGTTAAGTTATTAACAAATTTTCCAAAAGTTCGAAATAAATCCGTGAAATAAATATATTTTACCCAATTTAACCCTCTAAGAGTTCAGACGCACATACCCGTTCTGCAACCTGCAGTCTAATGACTTCTAACCATTCATGGCAGGCCGTGGGTAATTTAATCACGTCGCATTGGAACAACACAACGGGCTATTGGCGACTGTCAGGGAACAAGCCCAAAGGAAAAGATCACATGACAACGCCATTCAATCTTGAACGACGGTCAGATGATGATGTCACACATGATCTGGCACTCCACTCTCCTAACTTCCACACCGCGTCAGCGTGAGGACATCGGAATCTACGATACATCTAACGTGCACAAGCCCCCTTTGTGCGCGACGGTCTTTGGTTGGATTCGAACTCGCAACCCCGAGGTTGCTAATCCGTTACTCTTCCAGCCGTATAACGCAGCCTGTAGAGTCGAGATGGATCTAAGTATGATTTTTCTTTAGCCTCCTGGGGTGGTTGTTTCAATGAGGCATGTTGTGACGTCTGGAAAAAGAGACGTTTTCGACACCCAGATCATCGTGGGTCTGCCACGAGAAGGTTGCAGGCGACCCCTCCCCAAAAATACTACGTGCATTACAGTTCTGAAATACCTCAGGCCAGATAGGCAGTAAATCTGTCTGAGAGTCGGCTTGTTAATCCGACTTCTTGCCCCTGGAACCTGCTCACTTACTAACGGTTTCAAGATCCAAAGTTAAGGGGGTCCGGGACACAAAAATCATCAAATTTTCGAATTTTTTTTCATTATTTTAAGAAATTCTCTTTGTTTTTCTGCTTAAAATGACGTCTAAATCATGTTTCTATCTTAATTAGAACAAGAGATATAATAATTTTTGTGGTGCGTTGTTTTGAAAATCTAACACTCTTGACAGTTGTTGTCATGGCAACAACATCTGTCCTTAAAATTTTAAATGCGTTTTTCTCCATGATACATTTTTTCAAGATTTCCTGTATTCAAATTGTTATAAGTCGAAAACCGATAAAGTTTAAGGGTTGAAATTTGGAATATATCTTTTTCAAATATTATACTTTAATTTTGATTCAGCGAATTTGAAACAAATATTTACTTTTCAAAATATGACTTTTTTAAGAAAAAGTACCTTAAAATTTTCAAAAATTTTCATTCAAATATTTTTTATTTTTTATTAAATTAATATTTTTTTAATTGCTGAATCAAAATTAAAGTTTATAAATTTGCGAATAATTTACTGCAAGAATTTTGAAAATTCGTCAAGAATATTTTGAGCCTTAGCAATTTAAAAGGACCCCTCTTTTTTTTTATTTAAAATTTTTAAAGAACTTTTGGAAAATTTTTGTGTTGTGATTTCGTTTATTAGTTAGATGGGTAATCAGTACAAAAAAATTCAAAATTCTAAATTAATTAATAAAATTTTTTTTTATTAATTAATTTAGAATTTTTTTTTGTACTGATTACCCATCTAACTACTAAACAAAATCACAACACAACATTTTTCCAAAAGTTTTTTTTAAATTTTTAATTAAAATTTAAAAAAAAAAGAGAGGTCATTTTAAATTGCTAAAACTCAAAATATTCTTGATCAATTTTCAAAATTCTTGTAGTAAATTATTCACAAATTTATAAACTTTAATTTTGATTCAGTAATTTGACAAATATGAATTTAATAAAAAATAAAAAATATTTGAATGAAAATGTTTGATAATTTTAAGGTACTTTTTTTTTTAAGTCATATTTTTAAAAGTAAATATTTGTTTTAAATTTGCTGTGAATCAGAACTAAAGTATAATGTTTGAAAAAGATATATTCCAAATTTCAACCCTTACGCTTTATCGTTTTTCGACTTATAGCAATTTGAAAACAGGAAATCTTGAAAAAATGTATCATGGAGAAAAACGCATTTAAAGGTTTAAAGACAGATGTTGTTGCCATGACAACAACTGTCAAGAGTGTTAGACTTTCAAAACAACGCACCACAAAAATTATTATATCTCTAGTTCTTATTAAGATAGAAACATGATTTAGACGTCATTTTAAGCAGAAAAACACAGAGAATTTCTTAAAATAATAAAAAAATTTCGAAAATGTGACGATTTTTGTGTTTCGGACCCCTTTAAGAGAAATATCCGAGACAATTCCTCGTAATTTTGAACCACGGTCAGTTGACGAGGCAACACCTGAGCTTGTACCCCACTCTCCAAACTTCCACACCAACCCAACGTGAGGACTTTCGTCCACGGCAGATTTAAGGCCCACCAGCCGCTTCTACACCATATGCTTCCAAACATCCATGTTCGGACCCTGATTCGAACCAGGAACCTTCCGATCTAGAGTCTTTTAAGTGAGATTAGTAGTTTAAAAAACGTTATCAGCTTACTCTAACTCCATTGTATTGCTGTGCAGACCAAATCCGCCATTAGCAAAACTGACCCAGATCTTAATTTCGCCTTTCGGAAAAAAATTGGCAGTATCTTGATGTTAAGATATCTCGTTTTTAGCAGTTCTAACCAGATGGCGATGGACGAAATATCTAGTCTTTTGAAGAAAGAAGGTTTGACCTCGATCTGGTGATCATAAAATCGTCAATACCTAGAAAGCAAAATTGGACAGATCCTATTGGACATCTCGTCAAACCACCTATGGATTGTTAACAATCCTCATTATAAGCGAGACCAGAGCAGTGTCTTCGCCACACCACGCCCCTCAGGTCACGTGACAGCAGCCGCTAACAATCTTCGAAATCTGCTGATTGTGACACACCAGCGGTTGTCGTCTGCACAATCATGCCGGGGCCCCCCCTTCGACCCCGGGGCAATTAGTCTCTGGTGTTAAAACACATAGCGCCGTTGTGGGAGAAGGCCGGGACCCCCAGCGATGATTAATCCTTCCAGGAGTCGATTGCAAGCAGCGACATCTGACGGTGCCACAGGAAGGTCAGACGGGGGTTAAAAATTTTGTCGCGAATTATTCATCATTTTTGTGCACGGATGAATATTAATGGGCGTGTGGATATTAATACGGGGGGAGCATGTTTTGTTGACGCGTTTGGAAGTTTTTGCTAGTACGGAGAGCGAGGATTCGGGGTGCCGTTGCCATGGATACTTGAGTTGTGTACTTTGTAGTACTGTAAATTGTTTTCAAAATATTTCATAGTTTAATTTACTTCGCAGTGGCTGCTCTTGAAAGAATTGGAGATATTCCAGTGGACGCTGTTCAGGTGTTTACGGGTGGTAGTGGGAATGAATGGCGACTGTTCTGGCAGTGGAATTTACATTAAATCACAAAACCACAATATAAGGATTCAGAGGAGGAATCCTGACTCCCGCTCTGTTTTTCGTTGTGAACTAACAGACATAAATGAAGGCGTTGATACGCTTATGTTGTTGTTGTTTCTTATGCCTACACTGGCAGACCAGAGGAGTGCCAGGCCCGTCGAAGACGGCAAGAGGCGAAGGGGGTGCGCCTTCCATGTTATTGAGCCCCATTGGGAGGAAGTCCGACTTTGCTCGACATACATGACACATCCGTTTTACAGGAAGGTCCCTTTCATACATCCATTCACTCACACATATCGTAATTTAGATCCCAATCAGAGGCCGATAACCCCCTGATCAGGTACCCCCAGAGGTATTGATTTGGTATGGGAACATGGGGGACATTGTGACTACGACCTATTTAACGTGCCCCAGTCACCATTAGTGAACACGGCGGTCTTTAGCCAGGTCGAAGCGCCGATCTCGCAATCATCAGATTTGTAGGCTTCGCCGAGGACAGAACCCACAACCCTTCCGATGCGAACCCGACGCTCTACTGACTGAGCTACCGCGGCTCCGATACGCTTATGTCACTTACTCATGTAAATGAAATCTGGATCTTGTCTAATAGCAGGAGCTCCATCCAACATTTTGCCGACTGGCATAGTGTGCGGGATAGTGTTGGAGTGAAAATTCTTTAAAAGCTGAAACGATTCTCCTTGTTTCATCGGATACACCTACAGTGGATTCCATCTCATCTCGACCTTGAGGGTAATGAGATCGCAGACATCTTGGCCAAAGAGCGGGTGCCAGTGATGCCTCGGCGCCTTCTGCGTCCCTCAGGGATATGGATCTTTTTTCTAGGACAAAAAGCGAAAATACGAGTAAAACCAATTGGCTCGTTCCAGCAGTGCATCACTGGTATCAGAGTACTCGACCGGGTGGATCTCTAGCACTTGGTTGTAACAGGAAGGACCAGACCTCTCTCATTCGCTTCATCAGTGGGCATCTTAGATCTCTCAAATATACTTTGGAGGTCTGCACCAAGTGTTCTAGTGAGCAGGCTTCCCTTGAACATATTCTTACGTGACTGGAGCTCTCCAGGCGGGATCTTGCTGCTGATCCTTTGTTGGTAGTGGATTTCTTTAGGGTGTATAATGTCATGGACCTGGTCTAACCCTCTAGCCTTAGTGGATGTGCAACAATTTCGCACTGGAGCAACAAAACTAGCAATTGGCGATTGTCTGGGATACATCCCAAATGGGAAAGGTTCTAAGACAACTCGACATTTTAAACTGTCAGATGACGAACACCTGAGCTGTAACACCACACTCTCCAAACATCTACACCACGCCAACTAGAGGACATTTGAGGCCACAACAAATCCAAAAATACCCCACGTTTACGACAGTCTTTGTTAAATTCAATTTGGAACTCGTATCCTTCTGGTTGCAAATCAACGACTTGTTTTGTTTACTGTCTTTTCTACTTTGACTGACGTCCTCGGAACCCCGTTTGGAAGAGAAAAGGATAAGCAACCGGTAATTCGTAATGTTTTGTTAACGTCGTACTAGAGCAACACAACGGGCTATTGCCGACGGTCCGGGATTAATCCTTTAAGGGAAAGATCCGAGGACAACACCTCGTAATTTTGAACCACGGTCAGATGACAAAGCAACACCTGAGCTGACACCCCACTCTCCAAACTTCCACGCCAACCCAACGTGAGGTAAGCAACCGGAGGGTTGCCGGTTTGAATCCAACCAAAGACCGTCGTGGGGGCTAGTGCCGTGGCTTGTACACGGGGGCTGGTCCCATTAAATTTGCCGTGGCTTTAAATGCCCTCATGTGGAAGCTTGGAGAGCGGTATGTACCAGTTCAGGAGTGACCTCATCTGACAGGATCAAAATTACATTTAGTATTCCTCGTATTCTTACCTTCGTGTTTGATCCCATATCGTCACCAATAACCCGTGGTGCTCCAGTGAGACGTTATTAACCACTTACCTGCTAGATCATAAACGGGGTTACCTTAAGACTGGTAATTTTGGTAATTTTTGGAAGCAACACCTGAGCTGGCACCCCACTCTACCTACCTTAAGACTGGTGTAGTTCAATAAGTCAATTCTTTTCTGTGCGTGAACGTGTTTCTTTTTGTTTCTTTAATTTTCTCGAATATATGATTTTTATCTGTTTCTGTGTCCATTTATGAGTCTGATGGCTCCGTATGCATTTGCGCCGACAAACCGGTCTAGTCCTTACGGTGTTAGCCCCTAGATCGGAAGGTTCCTGGTTCGAATCCGGGTCAGCGCACGGATGTTCGTAAGCGTATGTTGAAGATGCGGCTGGTGCACCTTAAATATGTCGTGACCGAAAGTCCTCACGTTGGATTAGTGTGGATGTTTGGAGAGTGGGGTGCCAGCTCAGGTGTTGCCTCGTCATCGGATCGTGGTTTGAAATTACATGGTGTTAACATCTGACCTTTCTCTTAAGGAATTTGATCCCGGATCGTCGGCAACAGATCGTTGTGTTGCTCTAGTATGACGTTAATTAAAATTTACAACTACTTCCGAACTCGATTGCCATTTTTTTCGTAGCTATCAACTTTGCGTACAGGCAACTTTAACGCCTTGGCAACAAGCTTGGGATCTGAGGTCAACGCTACTGACCTCCAACCGAAAATACCGAAACATTTATGGGGGCATCTAATTGCCCTCCAGGTGGTTTTTAGGGGTTCACGACATCTTCCTACGATTGAACTGTCTCCCAGTAAAATCATACGACACAGAAGGAGAACGGTTGTAGAGATCGAGCTGAGCAAGGGTGTTTTCTGAGTGCACCTTGGGGGATATCCCATTTTCCCCGTTTGCAAAGCCCACGACCAATGGACACAAATCCCTGGCTGTACACATCCGAGCTACACTACATTGAAAACATGACTATTTCATCAAGCCATCCCTCATTATTTACTCCCGTGATCCCCTGGTAACATCCCCACCCCTTTCCCCATAACAACTCCAATACCTCCTGCCCAGTGTTTGAACACGCACCGACTTCATTTCACCAGTCCGAAACTAACTCCACGCAGGGAAAACAAAAGAGGATTTGCCCTCGCGATCCCCCGGTTCAAACTCTCCACGCCGTCGCAAAGGATCCAACTCCTATTTAAACCTAAAAAAATGACGAATAACTCTGCGTCGAGTGGCCTCTCACCCCCAGCGCCACCAGTGGGCGATGACGGAAATTCATCATCCTAACACAATGCGGCCTTAATTTATTGCCTGCCCTTCGTGTGCTGTCTCAGCGAGGCTTAGAGCCCTCAACAGGACGCATTGTCACATGTATCTGGGAATCTGCATAAGTCCCGACAATCTTTGAATAACCCGAAGGCGCCTTGTTAATATTTCGACGGCATAGCACTATCTGTTGGGAGGGAGTGACGTGATATTTAACGTGCGGGCTATTGGAGTGGAAGGGAGTTCCGGTTTCTGTTGGAGGGAAGGATTTAGTTGGCGAAATTAACATTCTCTTGCATCTATATCAATATGTGAATAAATGTTCAACCTTTTTAATGGACTGTAGATGTGCATCTTTGCTTTTGCCATGATATATTTGAAACATGAAAAACTGGTGAATATCTGGGCGTACTATAATTCTCATCTGAGGTAGTTGCTATTTTTAAATTAATGTCTTACTAGACCTACACAACCGGTAATTGACGACGGTCCGGGATAAATCCTCTCATCTGAGGTTTTTAGTAATTTTTAATTAACGTCGCACGAGATCAATACAACGGGCTATTTACGACAGTCCAGGATCAATCCCTTAAGGGAAAGATATGAAGACAACACCATCGATAATAGCCCGTTGTGTAGCTCTAATAGGACGTTAATTAAATTACCTTACCTTACCGAAGACAACACTGCGTAATTTTGAACCACGTTCAGATGATGAGGTAACACCTGGTAATTGGTAATTATTAGTTAACGTCGTACTAGATCAACACAACGAGCTATTGACGACGGTCCGGGTAATGGTAATGGTAATGGTAATTTTAGTTAACGTCGTATTAGAGCAACACAACGGGCTATTGACGACGGTCCGGAATCAGTCCCTTAAAGGTAAGATTCGAGGACAACACCTCGTAATTTTGAACCACGGTCAGATGACGAAGCAACACCTGAGCTGGCACCCCACTCTCCAAACTTCCACGCCAACCCAACGTGAGGACTTTCGGCCACGACAGATTTTAGGAGCACCAACCGCCTCTACACCATACGTTTACAAATATCCATGCACCGACCCGGATTCGAACCAGGAACCTTCCTATCTAGAGGCTAACACCTTTACGACCACACCGGTTAGTCGGCAAATAATAGTTTGGAGAGTGAGTTGCCAGCTCTCAGATGTTGCCTCGTCATATGGCCGTGGTTCAAATTTACGTGGTGTTGTCTTTAGTTTTTTACTTTAGGGGATTGGTCCCGGACAGTCGTCAGTAGCCCGTTGTGTTTGTCTAGTACGACGTTAATTAAAAATTACCTTTCTTGAGGAAATATTATACTCTCCGTTTACACGTAATGCACCTTAAATCTGTCGTGGCCGAAAGTCCTCACGTTGGGTTGGCGTGGAAGTTTGGAGAGTGGGGTGCCAGCTCAGGTGTTGCTTCGTCATCTGACCGTGGTTCAAAATTACGAGGTGTTGTCCTCGGATCTTTCACTTAAGGGACTGATCCCGGACCGTCGTCAATAGCCCGTTGTGTTGCTCTAGTACGACGTAAACAAAAAATTACCAATTACCAATTACCAATTCGGACCACGGTCAGATGACGTAGCAACAACTAAGCTGGCACTTCACTCTCCAAACTTCCACACCAACCCAACGTGAGGACATTCGGCCACGACAGATTTTAGGTGCACCAACCGCCTCTACACCATACGTTTACAAATATCCATGCACCGACCCGGATTCGAACCAGGAACCTTCCTATCTAGAGGCTAACACCTTTACGACCACACCGGTTAGTCGGCAAATAATAGTTTGGAGAGTGAGTTGCCAGCTCTCAGATGTTGCCTCATATGGCCGTGGTTCAAATTTACGTGGTGTTGTCTTTAATTTTTTACTTTAGGGGATTGATCCCGGACAGTCGTCAATAGCCCGTTGTGTTTGTCTAGTACGAAGTTAATTAAAAATTACCTTTCTTGAGGAAATATTATACTCTCCGTTTACACGTAATGCACCTTAAATCTGTCGTGGCCGAAAGTCCTCACGTTGGGTTGGCGTGGAAGTTTGGAGAGTGGGGTGCCAGCTCAGGTGTTGCTTCGTCATCTGACCGTGGTTCAAAATTACGAGGTGTTGTCCTCGGATCTTTCACTTAAGGGACTGATCCCGGACCGTCGTCAATAGCCCGTTGTGTTGCTCTAGTACGACGTAAACAAAAAATTACCAATTACCAATTCGGACCACGGTCAGATGACGTAGCAACAACTAAGCTGGCACTTCACTCTCCAAACTTCCACACCAACCCAACGTGAGGACATTCGGCCACGACAGATTTTAGGTGCACCAACCGCCTCTACACCATACGTTTACAAATATCCATGCACCGACCCGGATTCGAACCAGGAACCTTCCTATCTAGAGGCTAACACCTTTACGACCACACCGGTTAGTCGGCAAATAATAGTTTGGAGAGTGAGTTGCCAGCTCTCAGATGTTGCCTCGTCATATGGCCGTGGTTCAAATTTACGTGGTGTTGTCTTTAGTTTTTTACTTTAGGGGATTGGTCCCGGACAGTCGTCAGTAGCCCGTTGTGTTTGTCTAGTACGAAGGTAATTAAAAATTACCTTTCTTGAGGAAATATTATACTCTCCGTTTACACGTAATGCACCTTAAATCTGTCGTGGCCGAAAGTCCTCACGTTGGGTTGGCGTGGAAGTTTGGAGAGTGGGGTGCCAGCTCAGGTGTTGCTTCGTTATCAGACAGAGGTTCAAAATTACGAGGTGTTGTCCTCGGATCTTTCCATTAAGGGACTGATCCCGGACCGTCGTCAATAGCCCGTTGTGTTGCTCTAGTACGACGTTAACTAAAATTACCTTACGGTTTACACGTAAAACACCTCAAGTGAAAATTTTAGAGGCTTGAGCTTCTCACTCTTCTAGACCGTAGTGGGTGGAATCCCGGTAGGAAGATTAATCGAATAGTAACCAGAGGGTAGGAAATAAAAATCCAACCAAAGACCGTCGTGTAAAAAGGGTGCTGGTGCACGTTAAATATGTCGCAGCCTTCACCGTCCTCATGCTAGCGTGGTGTGGAAGTTTGGTGAGTGGGGTGCCAACTCAGATGTAGCCTCGTCATCTGAATGTGGTTCAAAGTTACGTGGTGTTGTCCTCGAATCTTTCCTTTCGGTTTTGATCGGGATTGTCTGCATGTCAGATCCATTCCTCCCTGGGTTTATTTCTCTGTTCTGTCAGTAATACTTTCGTTCCGTATGTCTCTTACTTGATATTCCATGTCTTGTGTCTGGTGCAGCATGATCAAATATGGCCCTAGCACCATTAAACTCGCAAACCAACTGGATCGTCACCAATGGTAATTGGTAATTTTTATTGACGTCGTACTAAAGTAACACAGCGGGTTTTTGACGACGGTCCGAATCAAATCCCTAAGGGAAAGATTCAAAGACAACCATGACGAGGCAATACCTGAGCAGGCACCCCACTCTCTAAACCCGGATCGTCACCGGTTACTACAGTGCGTGTGTTACTACAGTGTGACGTTAATTAACCACCTAACCTACCTACCAGACCATAAAGGAGTTACCTAAAGATCGGTGTAGTACAATAAGTAAATTTTTCTCTGCGCGTTAAGCTTATACACTGCCCAACAATAATGAACCGGACAGCAAGATATGATGGTATAAGAGAAAGAATACATGCTTTAATAGGGGGATGGCCCCCACGTCTGCAATTACACTAGCAACCCGTCTGGGCATACTTTCAACGAGGTTTTGATAGACAGCTATGGGTATTTCTGCTGCTCCATTCCTGCTGCAAGAATGTCGAAAGCTCAGCTGTAGATTTCGGACGTGGTTCCCTTGTCCGTAAACGTCGCTCTAAATCGTCCCACAAATGTTCTATGGGATTTAGGTCGGGACTCTGAGCAGGCCAGGGAAGACGTTTGGTATGTAGATACCACTCCTTGACAGAGGCTGCATAGAGTGTTATCGTCCTGGAAGTAACATTCGTACACTCCATAAAATTGCCAGGAAGAACCTGACTGTCCAAAATATTGATGTGGGCGTCGTCGTTCAATTGACCATGAAAAACATGCAAAGGTCCCAGGTCATACACCCCCAAACAAATTGTCGGATTTTAGGGCGTCCGATCAATTATTGTAGGGATGTGTATATCTTCTTGAGAAACACACTCAGAGACTAATTATGTCGCTTTTATTTTCTCGCATATGCTTTTTGTTTGTTGTAGTCACATCCATTTCTGAGCCGACCAACCGGTATAGTGGTTAAGGTGTTAGTCTCTAGATCGAAAGGTTCCTGGTTCGAATCCGAGTGAGTGCATGGATACTTATGGACGCATGGTGTAGAGGCGGCCGGTGCATCTTAAATCTGTCGTGGCCGAAAGTCCTAACGTTGGGATGGTGTGGAAGTTTGGAGAGTGCGGTGCCAGCTCAGGTGTTGCCTCGTCATCTGACCGTGGTTCAAACTTACGCGGTGTTGTATCTTTCCCTTAAGCTTTGGTTTCCTAAGAAAGTGGAGCCGTTATCTAACAGCCGTGATACGTCATGATGCCGCGGGCATAATTAGGCGGCCGTCTAAACAAAAATCCAGACGTGTCAACTTAGACGGACAGAATACGTTGGAGAATGGGCAACACAGACGGCTGTCGTGGTTTATTTTATTCGAGAAACAAAACAAAGTGGTTTTTTACTCTCTAGTTTAAAGTTTCTAACTTCGGGATCGTTGAAGGTGCAGTGAAAATTTCAACAGATTTCAAATCAGCGTAAATTTCTACGCCAGATCGATATCTTAAACAGTTTTATTATTAAATTATTTACCATTTGATTATTTAATTATTTATTAAATAAATATTATTTATTTAAAGAAAATCACATTTAAGGTATCGATCTGGTGTCAAATTTTCCGCAGATTTCAAATCCGTTGAAATTTTTATTCTGTGTTTAACGATCCCGATTTTACAAAAACGAATTAATCAATGGCAGTCAAAAATGTTTATTTATTTGCTCCTCTTCGTTCAAATCGTTTGAAGCAGGAAATGAAATGTGTGGCCGCTCCAAGAGAAAAAACGTTCCCCAACTGTTTGAGACCGCTATGACGACAGTCATGGAAATGGCGGGTAAGATAATTTTCGTTACGTTCACAAACACCGCTCTCTAGGAAACCAACACCATGTGTTAATATAAACAACGTTTTAGTGACGTCACCCACCAATACATCACGGCCGCTAGATCACGGCTACGCTTTCTTAGGAAACCGAAGCTTTAGTGTATTGACACCGGACCGTCGTCAATAGCCCATCGTATTGCTCCAGTATGACCTTAATTTTTAAAAAAATTACTAATATGTCATTTCCTGAGTCAGATGTCTCCTGTGCATTTGCATAGCTTTTGGCGAAGTCGTTTGTTTTCTTGCTGTGAAGCTGTTCTTTACGATGGTAATGGTTGGTTTGAAGAACAGCTGCTAATGCAATGCAGGTGGAAATGGGATGAGGTGTGATTTCAACACCCATACAACTTGTACAATGTCTAGCTCCATCCCAGTCATTTTTCATGCCTTTAAAATGTCCTGTTCTCTGTCTGGATACTGTGGTTGTAATTTTTCTATTACTGTTAATTTCCCAAATTTCTTGTTTCATTAAAAATTTTTTTGTGGTACGAGTTTGAATTTTATCAAAGCATTAGCATCAGTAAAAGTTATTGGACTTTGTCAAGTATTTAATTCTCTGTCTTTCTTTTCTAATTGGTCTTGCAAGTTCATTTCCTTCAATGTATCGTGTGCGGGAATCCGTTGAAGAGTGCATCTTTTCTCCAAGCGCATGAGTTGGTGTAGATGTGAAAGAATATCTTGGGTACAATTGAGTTGCTAGTTGCAATCAAAGGTCATAACTGGAATTGCTAAAGATAATAACTTCCATAGTTTGCTGCGTTGATGAGAGATTTAAGAAAGTATTAAGAGCTTATTGATAGCCCCACCCCCACCCCCCACCCACCCACACACGCGCGTCCGAGTTTACTGGGAAAATTTAAGAATACATTTTTTTTATTCCTCCATATAAAATAAAATTTATAAATCCTCTTCATCAGAAAGCATAAGTACATCAGCACCTCTTTTATTCAAATTAGAGTATGATGACCCATCAATGTAGGCTACTATGTGTTTATTCGATGATAAAGCGTTTACACTTAGCTATAAATATAACCAGCGCGATACTTTCTTGGAGTGATTCTTATATATTTCAAGCTACGCTGTAACGGCCGTTGTCTCAATTCCTTCATGACGCGTTCATGAAGCGCTGTGTGCCGGCCGTAGTTTAAGGTTAACCTTGTGACAACGGCTGTAGATATAGCTGACTCGATTATTTCTTGGCGCGGTCGAAGTACAACTGCTGCACCGGCTGTAGTCTAAAGGTTAATGGTTTCTTAAATCTATTTAAGCTTAAGAGGGTAGTCTCTTCCTGTAGTGATCTGTGGCGTGAACATTTATGGGTGAATTTGAGGATAGAGTGTTGAGAACAAAGTTTATTTCTGAATGCCGACATCTTGTGTGTGATAGTTAGGTAAAGTAACTTTGGTAATTTTAGTTAACGTCGTACTAGAGCAACACAACGGGCTATTGACGACGGTCCGGAATCAGTCCCTTAAGGGAAATATTCGAGGACAACACCTCGTAATTTTGAACCACGGTCAGATGACGAAGCAACACCTGAGCTGGCACCCCACTCTCCAAACTTCCACGCCAACCCAACGTGAGGACTTTCGGCCACGACAGATTTAAGGTGCACCAGCCGCCTCTACACCATACGCTTACAAACATCCATGCCCGGACCCGGATTCGAACCAGGAACCTTCCGATCTAGAGGCTAACACCTTAACCACTATACCGGTTGGACGGCGTTACGTAAATGGACATACACTAAAGGAAAGTTTTACCGACACAGGATATAAATGTTGTTGGAGGAGTCTTCAGTGGAAACAAACCAACCAGACGGGAAAACTGCGATTTTACTTCCTGTTCCACCAATGCTCTCGCAGGTACGTAGTTAATTAACGTCGTACTGGAGCAACATAGCAGACCAATACTCTTTAACAATGCTTCGCAATAACACACCGAACTTATCTTGAGTAGGAAGCAGTAGCCCGGTTGTAAAGAGCACGAACAAAGAGTACACAAAAAAGAACGAATAAGCAACCGGAGGGTTGTGAGTTTGAATTCAACCAAAGACCGTCGTGTGTGTGTGTGGGGGGGCTGTTTAACGTTAAATCTGCCGTGACTTCAAATGTCCTCACGTTGGCTGGGTGTGGAAGTTTGGAGATCGGGGGACCAGCTCAGGTGTGACCTCGTCATCTGACCACGGTTCAAAATTATGTGGCATTGTCTTTGGTAATTGGTAATTGGTAATTTTTAGTTAACGTCGTACTAGAGCAACACAACGGGCTATTGACGACGGTCCGGGATCAGTCCCTTAAGGGAAAGATCCGAGGACAACACCTCGTAATTTTGAACCACGGTCAGATGACGAAGCAACACCTGAGCTGGCACCCCACTCTCCAAATTTCCACGCCAACCCAACGTGAGGACTTTCGGCCACGACAGATTTAAGGTGCACCAGCCGCCTCTACACCATACGTTTACAAACATCCATGCCCGGACCCGGATTCGAACCAGGAACCTTCCGATCTAGAGGCTAACACCTTAACCACTATACCGGTTGGTCGGCTGTGATAGTTAGGTGATATTTCTCTCCATATTTCCTGTTTACAATGTCGGCAGCGGAAGCCAGGTTAGAAACGTAACAGATTAGCAACCGGAAGGTTGCCAACAAAAGACCGTCGTGTATAAAAAAGGGCTGGTGCATGTTAAATCTATCATGGCCTCAAATATCCTAACGTTGGCATGGTGTGGAAGTTTGGAGAGTAGAGTGCCATATCAGGTGTGACCTCGTCATCTGACCGTTGTTCAAATTTATGTGGGGCTGTCTTCGACTCTTTCCCTTCGAGTTTGATACCGGACCATCTTCAATAGCCCGTTGTGTTGCTTCGGTGTTACGTTAATTCAACTACAGCCCCTGAGCCTCCATAAATTCATGTGTTAACCTCTAGATTGAGAGATCAGTGCATAGATGTTTGGAAGCATATGGTGTAGAGGTGGCTGATACATCTTAAATCTGTCGTACCCCAAAGTCCTAACGTTGGGTTGGAATGGAAATTTGGAGAATGGGGTGTCATCTGAAGGGTTGCCTCGTCATCTGACCATGGCTCAAAATTACTAGGTGTTGTCCTCGGGTCTTCCCCTTAGGGGATTGATCCCGGACCGTCGTTAATAGCCCGTTGTGTTGCTCTAGTACGACGCTTATTACAATTACCTTACCTTACCTCCATAATTCATTTCAAGTATCTGGAAAAATAAAGTTGGTATTTATTTTAATTGAAGAGAAATTGTGGCGATTCTTGCAGATCAGTGAGCATACACACGAAGCAACAAGACAAAAAATACACTGAACGCAGACTTTGTGATATTTTATTCTTGATTGCGATCTTTCAAATTTGTAATCTATCCTGTTACGCAAATAGAAAAAATACACCCGCATCAAATCCTTCAATAATACGTAAGAAATTCAATACTTACAGAATAATAAGAGAAAGCATCTTTTTCCTCGCAAAAAAAAAGGCTGTTCGCTTTTCTAACAGTTTCTGTATTCCTCTAACACAGTTTACTTCGGAGAGAAAAAGTAAAATAAGTAATTTAAACTGTCGGCAATTTCGAATAAACTTTTCTTCCGGGTTGCAAAGGAGTAATAAAAAATTAAAAATAAATAAATAAAAAAATCGAGGTGGAAAAATAGATTTTGTTCTAAGATTACTAAAGAGAAGGAATTCAATTTATTTGACCAGGAGCAGCAAGCAGCACGGAAGGTAAAAAAGTAATATAAATTTAATTTCGTCCATTCTTTTTAATGTGCTTTTAACGCAAAATAATGGCTTCAAGTTGGCTGTTAAAAAAGACTTTTTTGCTGACTGTTAAGTACAAGCGGTCCAGGACTTTGGGAAAGAATTGCTTAAGTTGATAATATTAAACAGAGAGCGAAAGAAAGAGCTCGAACGGAGAGCGTGTGCTGGAATAAAATAATTCGAAGAATGTGAATAAATTAGATTGTTTTTTAATGAGTCCAAGTGTTATAAATTAAAAAATCGCATTCGCCGAGCACAAAATAGATGGATTATGCCCTATGCTTATTTTAATTGCCGACATCTTAACTTTTTTCTTGCGTAGAAACATCAAATATATTCAATTTAAGATATCGTTTTCAAGGTTGGTTTTGCTCAAAAAGAATCTTAATTTTTGTAGAGAATGTAAAACTGCGGATAAAAATTTAAATGCGTAATTTTAGTAAGTGTTTGTGCGACGAGATATTTTTCATACGAATTGCTGTTTTGTGATCGATCTATGCATCGCTCAATGTTTAATTTATTTAATCATGCTCTATTCAATTGTTGTTATTTTGCTTTATTAATAATTTTGGAACTTTCTTTTTTGCATGTATATATGTATGCGTCTTCAATCGAATTATGCTGACTAACTTTTAAAGGAATGATTTTGTGCGTTTTTAAATACATCATTTTGACGTAATTGGTAATTTTTTTAAAAACGTCGTACTAGAGCAACACAACGGACTATTGACGACGGTCCGGGATCAGTCCCTTAAGAGAAAGATCCGAGGACAGCACCTCGTAATTTTGAACCACGGTCAGATGACGAAGCCATTTGAATGTAATTTACAGTATAGTTTTTGTGGTTGGTTTGGCATCTAAGGCGCAAAGGTCGTGTTTAGCCAAGCGGTGCCAAACACACTGGGCCATGATTGCTCCGTTACGTAAATGGTAATTGGTAACTGGTAATTTTTTGTTAACATCGTACTAGAGCAACACAACGGGCTATTGACGAGGGTCTGGGATCAGTCCCTTAAGGGAAAGATCCGAGGACAGCACCTCGTAATTTTGAATCACGGTCAGATGACGAAGCAACACCTGAGCTGGCACACCACTCTCCAAACTTCCACACCAACCCAACGTGAGGGCTTTCAGCCACGACAGATTTAAAGCGCACCAGCCGCCTCTACACCAAACGCTTACAAACATCCATGCCCGGACCCTGATTCGAACCAGGAACCTTCCGATCTAGAGGCTGACACCTTAACCACTATACCGGTTGGTCGGCGTTACGTAAATGGACATACACTAAAGGAAAGTTTTACCGACACAGTGTATAAATGTTGTTGGTAATTGGTAATTTTAGTTTACGTCGTACTAGAGCAACACAGCGGGCTACTGACGACGGTCCGGGTAATGGTAATGGTAATTTTAGTTAACGTCGTACTAGAGCAACACAACGGGCTATTGACGACGGTCCGGAATCAGTCCCTTAAGGGAAAGATTCGAGGACAAAACCTCGTAATTTTGAACCACGGTCAGATGACGAAGCAACACCTGAGCTGGCACCCCACTCTCCAAACTTCCACGCCAACCCAACGTGAGGACTTTCGGCCACGACAGATTTAAGGTGCACCAGCCGCCTCTACACCATACGTTTACAAACATCCATGCCCGGACCCGGATTCGAACCAGGAACCTTCCGATCTAGAGGCTAACACCTTAACCACTAAACCGGTTGGTCGGCTAAATGTTCACATTAATCTGCCGTAACTTCAAATATCCTCACGTTGGCTGGGTGTGGACGTTTGGAGATCGGGGGATCAGCTCAGGTGTGACCTCGTCATCTGACCACGGCTCAAAATTATGTGACATTGTCTTTGGATATTTTCCTTTGGGTTTGATTCCGGACCAAGTAGCCCGTTGTGTGACGTTAATTAAAATATTGTGTTGGTGCAAAAGTCTGTCTCGTTTTTTTGACAAAAATTGAACAACTTTATTTAACAATAATTACATTTAATCTATATACATAGCATGTGCCGTTCTGTTCGATTTCGTTTCTCCATCTTTCCATTAGCTGCATCTTCCAATGCTCATCAAAGTTCTGAGGTTTCTGGCTAAACTGATCCAGGTAATTTTATATTCTGGAACCACTTACGCCATCCACAGTTATCTTAGAATGTAACTGATCGTTAGTTTTAGCGACCATTCGGCGTTAAATCTTGTTGGGCTTGACCTATCATTTAGTACCCATTTTGAATTCATTTTCGTTGAAATTTTTACAAGCGATGTGCTAAAATCATATTTGAAAAGGAATGAGAGTGATATCTCCACCGGCATGGGGTCTTATAGGACACACTTTCCTCCGCAGATTAACAACCTGCATTTAGTTTGACAGAAAAAGTATCTCATCTCTACTATTATAAAAGGAAGTGTTTGTGTGTGTCTGAGGTGTCCAGACTAACCTATAGCACTTACAGCCGTGAAATTTGGCTCACGGGTAGTCCTAAAGATGACTGAATGCATTTCGAAGCCCGAATTTTAAAATTTAATCTAGAACATTTTAAAATTTATTTATTAGTTTTCTTTTCTCCCATTGCTTCTTCTTTTGGACGCGCTCCAAGTTTCCACTATCTGCCACGGAGCATGATGGTTGTCCAATGACGACACTGACTGCTTCTGGAGGTCCGATGAACTGCAGTGTAGTGGTTCCAAGCTCAATCCATTCCGTTAAAACTAATTACTTTCCGTTAAAGCTTATTACCTTGTTAAAAACTAATTACTTTGTTAAAAACTAAAAACTTTGTTGTCACTAATTACTTTCCGTTAAAGCTTATTACTTTGTTAAGAACTAATTACTTTCCGTTCCAGCTTATTACTTAGTTAAGAAATAATTATTTGTTATAACTAATTACTTTCCGTTAAAGCTTATTACTTTGTTAAAAACAAATTACTTTGTTAAAAACAAATTACTTTGTTAAAAACAAATTACTTCGTTATAACTAATTACTTTCCGTTAAAGCTTATTGCTTAGTTAAGAACTAATTATTTGTTATAACTAATTACTTTCCGTTAAAGCTTATTACTTTGTTAAAAACTAATTACTTTGTTAAAAACTAATTACTTTGTTAAAAACTAATTACTTTGTTATAACTAATTACTTTCCGTTAAAGCTTATTACTTTGTTAAAAACTAATTACTTTGTAATAACTAATTACTTTCCGTCAAAGCTTATTACTTTGTTGAAACTAATTACTTTCTGTTAAAGCTAATTACATTTGGTTTTGGTTTCGCTGACATTGTTATTCATTTACTTTGTCGCAGGTTTAGCGTTAAGACTTTTGACATGCCCGCGTCATGTCGGGTGGAGGTGTGGTACTCATTATTAAAAATATTGTTTTTTTCAGTTTGATGTTTTCAGCATCAGTAAGGACGTTACAAGAATGTTGTCATGGGCAACGCCATGCGAGTACTGTTAGTACCCATATTTCGAAGCTGACGCTCGTTCGTTGTTCTAGAAAGGTGTTTTCGAAACTGATACATTCCAACGTTTCACGCGACTAAACTCTTTAACCTGGTACCCTGCCCAAAACCGATATTTCAATTGGTTACCATGCAACACTTCAGTTTATTGGTATAAAAAAAATTCCATCACGGCTGCGACAAGCGTTGTTATACATCACGCCATGAAGAAGGAATATTTTACGAATCTCATACGCTATTCATAGAAAATATTTGTGAATATTTTGTGAATCGATTATAACAGGATTTTTCTGTGAACCGAAATTCAGTGGGCGTTAATATTTTGGTAAGCTGTTTCCTACCTTAAGACTTAACTTTGCGTGTTTCAAACCAATTTCTACATAGTATATATTTAAAAAATTTATACTGATCAATGAAAAATGGCGATAAGCCCAATTATGAGTTGGAATCAGAAAATTAAATCGGAAGTAATTTTTGTTTTTTTGTAATTTAAAGAACATTGAAAAATCTCATGGCCATATATCCTGAATGCAGTTGTTGCGAATTCGAATACAACCAAAGACAGTCATTTCCAAAAGGGACTTGCGTACGTTAAATCTGTCGTGGACTCAAATATCCTCACGCTGGGGTTGTGTGGAAGTTTGGAGGTTGGTAAGCCAGCTCATTTCAGATTGGTTTGCGTTTCGTGTATGGCACGGTAATCAGATTGCAGGTAGAGATCGATGCAGAACTTAGTAAAAACAGTTGATAGATAGATCTCAAATCAGTTTAACACGTTCGCTGCAAATCTCGCGCCAGCACGTGATGTGGCGTCAACGCTAAAGAGCCAGTCACGCGCCAGCACGTGGTATGGAATGATGTCTATGTATCCAGTCACGCGTTTGCACGGGAAGTACTGTGCCTCAACATTTATTATCCGCTTCAATTGACATTATATGCTAGGAGTTGGCGTGGAGTAAAGGTTAGAAGTTAGTTGTAAAGGTATGGTGGTTTCGAATATTTATAGCCGACCAACCGGTATAGTGGTTAAGGTGTTTGCCTCTAGATCGGAAGGTTCCTGGTTCGAATCCGGGTCCGGGCATGGATGTTTGTAAACGTATGGTGTAGAGGCGGCTGGTGCACCTTAAATCTGTCGTGGCCGAAAGTCCTCACGTTGGGTTGGCGTGGAAGTTTGGAGAGTGGGGTGCCAGCTCAGGTGTTGCTTCGTCATCCGACCGTGGTTCAAAATTACGAGGTGTTGTCCTCGGATCTTTCCCTTAAGGGACTGATCCCGGACCGTCGTCAATAGCCCGTTGTGTTGCTCTAGTACGACGTTAATTAAAAAAAATTACCAAAAAAAATCGAATATTTATAGCTTTATTAGGTATTAAAAAAATACTATAATATGGGTTGTAGAGACGATAGTTTTGTAGGGCCTTCACGCCCCAAAAAAAGAAATAGGCAATCTAATAAGCCTCTAACAGATGATGAAATTGCAAATTTGTTGTCTGAGCTTTCGTCAATCTATTCTGGTATTAATGTGGTATTGGCGCACTTTTCAGTCGAATGTGTTAGGTAATGGTAATGGTAATTTTTAATTAACGTCGTACTAAAGCAATATAACGGGCTATTGACGACGATCCGGGATCAATATCTGGAGGGAAAGATCTGAGGACAACACGACGTAATTATGAAACCACGGTCAGATGAAGAGGCAACAAATGAACTGGCACCCCACTCGCCAAACTTCCACATCAACCCAACGTGACGACTTTCGGCGACGATAGATTTAAGGTGCACCAGCTGCCTCTACACCATGCGCTTACAAACATCCATGCCCGGATTCAACCTTCCTATCTAGAGAGAAGCGGCTCAATCCCATGATACTACTTTACGCAAGTCCAACTTGATTGGCTAGTTTCACGGGCTTGGCTTCACTTGGATATCTCGACAATCTGATGCAGTAACCATTTGATTTTGAATATGCGCGTTGTTTCGTAGAATTACAAATAGAATACATACACTAGCGCCTCAGCGTACAGCGTAAGTGTCCGACAAGTTTACTCTAATTGGCTCCTTATATATATGTTGTATGGTTGTTGTTAGTAGTATTTCTCGCCAACTTATACTAAGGTTACATATACTTTTAAAGAGCTTTTATCCATGAAGCAACCATGGCTTAATGGCTAAAGTCACCTACCTTCAGATTGCCGTCGGCAGTGGAGGTTGACTTTACGAGTTCAAATCCAGCAGGCGAAGAAAATTTTAGATCCTCCAAATTATTAAAAAAAAATTCCAATTTAATTCCTTTTGAGTCTAAATTACTTTTCCTTATTTTTAATACCCTTTTTATATTTTTCCAAGCTTCCGTTGATTTTATATAAATAATCTAAGAACCACTCCTGAACTCACTATCAGCTGATATTTTTCCGCGCCTCTGCCGTCCCCTTTGCTTTAGGATGATGGTGTCGTATCCACCGCTGGCTTAGGACCATTCTGATGTAACAAAAAGCATACATAAAACACTAACTTATATAATTATTAACTTATATAATAAAATGATACAATTTTCGGCTCCCACCTCTACCCACCCATAGCCATGGATCTGAAAAGAAAAGAAGAAAGCAGAAAGGAAGAGATAAATTTCCAAAAGAAAAATTCTCATGACATACGTATCTAGGTCATGTGATCCGATTAGCCAATCAAGTTGGACTTGCGTAAAGTACTATCATGGGATTGAGGCGCCTGTTATCTAGAGGCTAACGCGTTAACCACCAGACCAGTTGGTTGGCTCTTCCAGGATGGAAGCAAGCTTGTTGGTCCGTGGTTTAAAATTAAGAGGTGTTGTTCTCTGATCTTTCCCTTAAGGGATTGATCCCGGACCGTCGTCAATAGCCCGTTGTGTTGCTAAAGCACGATGTTAACTAATAATTACCAATTACTACTCTATTTTTGCCGTTGTATGTAGAAGTTTGGAGAGTGGATGCCAGCTAATGTGTTGCGTCGTCATTTGAGGACAGTGGTTCAAAATTATGTGGTGTTGTCCTCGGATCTTTCCCACAAAGAATTTATCCAGGACTGTCATCAATAGCCCGATGTGTTGGTCTATAACGACGTTAATTAAAAATTACTAACTATCAATTTTGAAGTTGTATATCATTTTACTTTATCAAGCGTATTTAAAATGTAAAGTGAACGTTTAAGTTCCGTTTGATATAAAATTTATCTTTACTGAAATTTTATTCCCTGGCTAAAATAATACTGATCTGTACGCAGGAAATGCAATGATCTGGCTAAGCAAACCGGGACTCAGGAAGTATCGAATGTGGAATGTTGAAGGTAAGGAATTTTATTTTAATTTGAAACGGGGGGTATTTTGATTCACCGTGCACGGAAAACATTTCTCACGCTAAATATGAGCAGAAAAATTGCAGAGCTTACTTAAATTTGCGAATGAATGTAATTTATACGGAATTTATGAAGGATTTTGGTTATTTGGTTTGTTAATACACTCGGTTGATTTGGGTTTGTTAATCATAAACTAATTTAAATTTGGTTACTGGTGCGACTTTAATAAAGTTCCTTTATTCTTATTAAACTGATAGTTTAATGTGTGAGTTGTATTGGAATGTTTTTCATGTTATTTTACCTGTGCTTTCTAGAAATCCTCAAGATTCCAATTTAGGATCTATTTTGTTCGTTTACGATGTTTGATAGTTTAAAATTTATACTTTTTCTGTTGATTTAAAAGTGTGGCGGAGTGGTAGCATCAGTTACGTTAGTCGCCAAAGCGATGTTTTTCGCCAAACAAGATGGCGGCTAATCCAAGATGTCCACCGTGTAGCAAAATCCACACGGTGAACCTTTGCATACATTACGTAAAAAAAATTTTTTAAGGGAAACACTTTTTTAATACAATGCAACAAATTTCAGTTGCAAATCTTATAATTTTTTCTGTGTAGTATTTTCTCTGAACATGTCCGTTGTTTTGCGTTGTTTCCTCAAATAAGTCCAGGTAAAACTCATTTTTTTTTAAAAATCGGAAAGTTGTAAAAAATTGAAGAGTAAAAAAAACGCCGGTTTGCGAAACGTCCGGATATTTAACAATTCCGGATTTGGGATTTTGCGCTCTATATGGAATTAAAAATGAGGAATTTTTTTGTAGACAAGTAAGTTCTTTTCTGGGATCCTGATAACCCACCAAATATTTTTAAATGTGAGAAAAATCAATGGAGGTTTATTCTATCTATAATTGAGATGGAATTTCATTTTAGGATTCTTCTAGCAATTTCTTAGCATTATGTGGGCAATTTTCGATGGGTTGGATATTCTTGATCAGAGATGAAGATAAGGAATTGAAAATGTGGAATTTTTTTGTAACCGCGGGACCACGAAGAATATTTTTGAAAAAGTCAAAGCGTATAAACCACTTTTCTGGGAGGAATTTTTTGTTGATAAGTCACAGCGTATAACGTGCGACCCCCGCCTGCCAGCGAGAACCTTTCACTGTTGGCTTCCACGCGAATAAACCACTGTACCAGAAGGAATTGTTTTGTAGATAAGTGAGTGTATAACACGCGACCCGTGTCTGCCTGCAAGACACAATCACCCTTGGCTTCAATGTGTATAAAACACATTTTGGTTCCTCCGTGTTGGACATTTTGCGAATTTCCAACACAAAGACCATCCAGTGTTCTTAATATAAATTACTGAAATACTGAATACATCTTTACTTACTTTTTTTCAAAAAAATAAGAATTAATGATTAGTTACACAGTATAACGTTGGAAATCCTGAATTTTCAAAATCCGGAATTTTCCAAATTTTTGGATGTTTTGCTAAACGGCGTGGACCTAATTGATGAAACAACGCAAATAAAACGTACATGTTTAGAGTAAATACCACACAGAAAAATTAGAAGATTTGCAATTAAAATTTGTTCCATTATATCAATAAAATTTGTTTTCGTTTTTTACAAATTAATCCTATTTATATATTTCATATTTTACTGTTTCAAGCGCAAAATTCACGAGGTGTGAACCCTATTGAAGCAAAATAAAAGTGCAACTTACTTCAAAGAATCAATAAAGAAATTCTAGATCAACGGACGGAACAACCAGATACAACTAATGTAAAAATAAAGAAAAAATGGCAAAAATACGAAGGGTTGCCTTAAAACTGGATGAAAGCGCGCAAACTCGAAAAAACTGGAAGGTTATCACAGTTGGCTATAAATTGCCATAAGTTGTAATGTATTGGATACTACATACCACCCCCAGCTCAGGTGTTGCCATGTCATTTGATCGTGGTTCAAAATTACGTGTACACGTAACTTTCCGTTTGGTATTGATCTCGGACCGTCGTCAATAGCCCGTTGTGTTGCTCAAGTACGACGTTAATAATGTTGTTGTCGTACGTTCTTCTGGGATGCATATGAAAGTAGTGGTGAACAGAAACATTGAAGACAATACAGAAGAAGGATATTTTTATTATAACAAACGATGATCCCAGCAAAGAACAGAAGGTGTGCGCTGCTTTCCTTTCAAGACGGGAATCCATTCCAGGCGAAAGTCTGACTTCTTTCCCAGGTTTTACATCCCTGCCTTATCCGGGATTCGAACCCGGGCCCACTCGGTGACAACCGAGGATCATAACCACCATACTGGCTGGGCGGCGACGTTTATAATGAAAATTTCTATTAGAAAATTTGAATGCTACAAACTTCTTGGTAATTGGTAATTTTTTAGTTAACGTCGTACTAGAGCAACACAACGGGCTATTGACGACGGTCCGGGATCAGTCCCTTAGGGGAAAGATCCGAGGACAACACCTCGTAATTTTGAACCACGGTCAGATGACGAAGCAACACCTGAGCTGGCACCCCACTCTCCAAACTTCCACGCCAACCCAACGTGAGGACTTTCGGCCACGACAGATTTAAGGTGCACCAGCCGCCTCTACACCATACGCTTACAAACATCCATGCCCGGGCCCGGATTCGAACCAGGAACCTTCCGATCTAGAGGCTAACACCTTAACCACTATACCGGTTACAAACTTCTTGGATTAAGAGGAAAAAACATAAAAATTTTAAATACTATCATGGTGGTAATTTTATGATTCAATGTTTATGGATCGTAATGGAAATATGTATCCGTAATTTGAAATTTTTATTACAACTGCTAAATAAGACGGGTAGAAGGAATTATTATTACGACTTTGAAGAATACAGACTAAAGCGTTGAGATACATTTATTTTTAGAATTACAAATCTTCAGGTATATATTCTGAATAGAAATCATTTAGGTTTCATTATTTTGACCCCCCCCCTTAATACATCAAGCCTTTGTGTGTGCTTTAATCAAATATTTTTAAAAACTTCAGATTTGGCTAAGGTTCAAAGAGCATTATCTTCCAACCGGAGGGTTGCGAGTTCGTAACTGCCCAGCCAAAGACCGTCGTGTTGCCTGGTACATGTTAAATCCGTAGTGGATTTTCATGTCCTCATTCGGGGAGTGGGGTGCCAGCTCAAGTGTTACCTCATCTGACCGTGATTCAAAATTACGTGAGGTTGTCCTCATATCTATCCCGTTGGGATTGATCCTGGAACGTCATCAATAGCTCATTGTGATGTTCCAATACGACGATGTTTTTTATAAAACATCAATGTGTTGAAAACATCGACATTGATGTCACATCCCTACTTTTGAGCCCCTTCACCCTTGTCCACTTGGTCTAAAAGTACGTTCAATTTGCTGATTATGAAAATTATGCTACTTGGTTTTTTTTTTAATTTTTATAACGGGGTACTGTTTTTTATTTAAAAATAAGACATCTACAAGTATAAACATGAATGTCATAAAAACATCGACTCCAATACATCGATGTTTTGTAAACATTGACATCGATGTCGCATCCCTAGCACTGACCCGGATTCGAACCAGGAACTTTCCGATCAAGAAACTAACACTTTAACCACCAGACCGGTTGATCGGGTTAACCCTCCAGTGCGATGTTAATTAACTATCTAACTTAGACGGCCTTACCTTTCCTCAAAAAGCACGCCAAAAGCATTATCCCCTCGCAAAAAAGCAGCCTTTCTTAATCACAGTTATACCTCTTTTCGGCTCAACCCTTAATATTTTCAGCAGAAAAGCAATAATTAAATAAAGAATATATATATTCGAGCACACTAAATTCTTGCATTAAAGATACATAACACAAATCATGTCTATTCTTCACATCTCGATGCTTCTGCATTGCAGAACGTCAGAACCCCGATTCGACGCTGCTTCATAAAGAGCTTCCATCCACAAACACATTTCACTACAGGCCTTCCATCGTTTCGTATTATGTTCCTCAAACCGGAGCACTCATCGTTCACGCCGAGGAGCATATTTGAAGTTGGCCTCCCCATTGATTATTCTGCAGCATTAGTGAACTGTTGCTTTAGTTGGGGATCGCTTTCGCCCACTCTGGGGAACAGCTGTTGCGCTAATGATCTTCCCAATGGTCATTTGCGTTTCGGGTTTCAAAACTTCTGCTCCGAGAGGTTCTGGCCTCATCGGTTCGTTTGCAATGCGTGACTGAACTGTTGCTTTCAAACAGTCTTGTTGCTGAAACAGGAATCCGAGATCGGGAATCAATTATAATGGCACTCCCGGGTGCTTATCATTCACGCTGAAATTCTATCTAGGTTCTGTGAATGGCAGGAGGACGCTGTAGTCCTGTTGGAAGAGTGACGAACTAGAAACATGGTTGGGACTTTTGTACTCGGTCTAAACATAGGCCGTCGTAAACGCGGGGACTGGTGCACGTTAAATCCATCGTGGTATCAAATGTCCTCACGTTGATTTTTGTGTAGTGTGGAAGCCTGGGGAGTGTGTTACAGGTGTTGCCTCGTCGTCTTATCGTGACTCTAAATTATGTAGTGTTTTCTTCGGATTTTTCCAATCGGGGATTTTTCCAATCGTTGTGTTGCTCCAGTGTGATGTTAGTTAAAAATAGCAAATATCTCGCCTATACAAACCAACAAATGCCAACCGAGGGAAAACTTTCAGTGTAAGTAAACCATCGGAAGATGTGAATTCTACTGACTGTTACCCCATAAGTTCCTTATAATGTTCTCACTTTGGTAACTTGGAGAATGGTGGGACAGCCGAGGTGTTGACCTCGCCGTCTGATCGTGGTTCGTAATGAGGAGATGTTGTCCTCGGATATTTACCCACGGAATGGGTCCCAGTCCATTGTGTTGTTCCAGTGCATCGTTAATAAGCTAGCTTAACTTGGACGTTTGGAGAGTAGGGTGTCCACTCTGGTGTTGATCTCGTTATCTGACCGCGGTTTGAAATGACGAGGTGCTATCCTCGAATATTTCTGTACCGAATAAATCCTGAACCGTGGGCCAGTAGCGAGTTCTTTTGCTCTTGTGCGACGTTAATTAACTACTTGCCTTCCTCGACGCGAAGATTAACAATTTGGTAAGTAGGTTGGTATTTGAATTACGCAGACTACTCTCTGGTGGATATTTCAATCAACTTTGCACTAGAGCAACCAAAAGGGCTGTTGGAGATGGACCTGGATCAAACCAGAAAGAAAAGATCTGAGGATAAAACCTCGTAATTTTAAACTTGTAAATTAAAACTTCCAAACCACGCCAACGTGAAGACAATTCATCCCGGTAGCAGAAAGTGCTTATAACTGCGACGTACGTCTCAGAACAAAGTTTTTGTAGAACAATTTGTCCGTAAATTTATCAAAATTTTGGCCGATTTGTTTTTAATCATAAGTTACGATGTTCTAAGTGCAGAGCACTCTCCTTGCCACACTTGTCTTTTCTAGCTACGGAACGACCTCCCTTCACCAAAATATCAGAGAACAAACACTTTATAAACACATCTTCCATATCAATAACGTTTAATATTGACGTTAATTAATAATGATGTTAAAATTTTTTACTTGAAAAGTTATGGACAGAATTTCTGAAAGTACGCATTGGTTTTAAATAAAGTTTTTTTTTCTAATGGCGGGCACATTTGACCTAAGTCATTGGCCACTACAAGGCCGGAAGTGATGGCCACTTGTGAAGGAGCACCCAGTGAGAGGACCATCATTGCCCCTAACAATTTATACTTCGTAATTTTGAACCATGTTCAGATGACGAAGCAACATCTGAGCTGGTATACGCTTACAAACATCCATGCCTTAACCCGGATTCGAACCGGGGACATCCCGATCTAGAGGCTAACACCTTAACCACTATACCGGTTGGTCGGCGTTTTAAACAAAGTAAGTTAATTAATTTTGATGTTTGTGTGTTTTGTTACAAATATGTAATGCATATTTAGCCGATAATTGTGTTTGACGTTTGTTTTTGATTTGACTGTAGTTTTCAAAATTCGGACAAAATGCCTGCAGAACAATTGCAATTGCTTGGAGTTGTGTTGCAGAACACTGAATATAATTCTGCACCTGGAAATTTGAGGTCACTTAAATTTTAACGCGTACCGTATAAGCTACCAGGAGTGTGAAACATATGGTATTGAATTTTATTACCTTCTGTCTGGAGCAGTTTGTATCCATCACTTTATCATGCGCCATAAAACCCAAATAAACCAACCATTTACTCACAAAGTAACTGCCAAATCTGAAAAATGACCACAGCTAACTCACCAAAACGACTAAAGCATCATAAGGTGTCCGGAGCGTGCCGACATAAAAAGACCACTGACCGCATCCCACTGTTATTCCCCACTTACCGAACACCAGCAATTGCGCGCAGGATATACACTCTCTCCAAACACAGATAGGAAGTGGTAATCTTCCCCCCAAGAAGAAAGCGTCCGTCTATGCTGGTCATGTCCAGCAGTCCTCGCCCAACCGAATGATGAATCCGTGCAGATCAGGGCCCCGGATCACGTGACCAGCTCAACGAAAGCGAAGGCCCCCTCCATCATCCGGGGCTTAGCTTTCGCCGCCCCCTTTCCCCAAGACAGTTGCCACACTCCAGGAGCTAATATCCTTGCAGAAAATCCTGTTTTGTAGGAAATTTCTCCAAACCACCAGCCGGGAGGGGGAGGATGTTGAGACTTGAGGGGGAAGGGGGATTGCCCCGATCGTGAAAGGAACGCGGCGGGGGGCAGGGGCTGAAAGAGTCTTCCCGACTTCCTTCCTTGTTTATGTGCGGTCTGCCGCAACCCTGGGGCGCCTCCCGGCCAGGGCTTGGAAGGGAAAAACAGACGTCAATATTCTCTTTTCCTGTGTTTACATAAGCTCGTGAGCGAGGGGAATCGAAGGGCATAAAGGCACTTGTTCTTTGGCAGGGCAACCCCCCTCTGTGCATTGTTGGGAAGCTATTTGGTTTGTGGAGGGGTGGATGCCTGTTTTAGCCCTCAACTTCCACGTTACGGAGGACTGTCAGATTAAGCTTAGAGCAGGCCATCCAACTGATATACGTTCTAGTCCAGAGGCTGTAAGAGAGGGATTTTCGGTGGAAACAAACCACCGGAAGACGAAGATTCCGGTTCTCCAAGACTGTTCGAGCTGTTGGCGACGCATTTCGGTTATTCCTTTAAGGTGCATTCCTCTTTGGGTGTATTCACAGTGGTGTCCCGGTTGGATGTCAACCGTATGGTTGCGAGCAAATCGAAGCAAAGACCGTCGTGTACATAACGGATGATCCAACTTGGATCTGCGTGGCCTCGACTGTACTCACGTTGTCGTGGTGTGGAAGTTTAGAGTGGCGAGATGACTGCTCAGGTGTTAACCTCGTCATCTGATCGTGATTCAAAATTAAGTGGTGATTTCCTCCAATCTTTCCATTCTGGATGAATCTCGAAACGGCACCAATGGCCGGTTGTGTTGCTCCAGTGAGACGTTAATTAAAATACATACCTACCAAATACCGCTGTGTACGTGGGCGCTGGTTCACATTAAACCAGCCGTTGCCTCAAATGAAGCCACAAACTGCCACACACACAAAACTGCCACACCTCGTTGGCGTGGTGTGGCAGTTTTATGTGGTGGATTGCCAGCTGAGTTATTACCAGGTCATCTGACCATGGTTCAAAGGTCCGTGTTACTGTCCTCCGATCTTTACTTTAGTGATTGATCATGTTATGCTGCTCTCTCTAGTGATACATTAATTAAAATAACTACCTTAGTAAATCAGCTTAGTATTGCAGCTCCTTCGATGGTATAATCTAATCCATAGTTTGTTTATTCAAATTCCCTTAATAATTTAGAATCAAGGACAATATGATTAAATCAACACGTTCTGATCTCGCTGTTCAAGAGCCCTGGTAGCTCGGTTGGAAGAGCATCGTGCTGTCGTGTTCAAAGGAGGCTGGTACATGTTAAATCCGCCGTGGTCTCAAATATCCTCACGTTGGTGTGTAGGTCTGGTGAGTGGGTTACAGGTGTTTTCTCGTCATCTGATCGTGGTTGTAAATTACGTGGTGTTGTCTTTGATCTTTTATTTCGTGGTTGATCCTGGACAGCCACTTCTAGCCCGTTGTATTGCTCAACTGTTACGTTAGTTACAAAGTACCAAAACCTCGCCTATGCAAACCAATAAATTCCAACCGAGGGAAACTTTTCAGTGTAAGAAAACCATCGGAATATGTGAATTCTACTTACTGTTACCCTATAAAGACAGAAAGCACGCTCTACGACTAAAACACTATTGTTATCTCCATTTCGATTCAATAGCTCATTGTGTTGCTCCAGTGCAAAGGTAGGTTAGTTAAATACCCCTCTACCTACCATTTAGCTATACACAAAAAGCCTCAGATAGGTATAACCGGCATAGTGGCTACGGTGTTAGCCTCTAGATCGGAAGGTTCCTGGTTCGTATCCGGGTCCGGGCATGGATGTTTTTTTTTGTTTTTTTTAGACCCTCCCTGGACACACTTACCGTTAGGTTTAGAGTGTATTTGTGGTCCAGGGGGAAAGGGTGGGGGCGACTTCCACAGCACAAAAGGGGGGGGGGGCACCAAGAGGACCCACGCCGGCCGATCGATTTCTTTTTTTTTTCTCTCTCTTTAAATATTATATCTGTGGTTGTTTTATTCCCAAGGGAGAACCATAATGGTTCGGCAACACTCCGGCCCTATGTTAAAAATCACAATAATCATCCGGAGTCCCGGGAATCCAAGAATGCAAGACCGGTGGCACACCGTTAAAATTACATTTAATACATCGGTGGCACACCGGGAAATGTAACTCAAACGCAGAACAAGAAACACAAACAAACACAAAACATAAAACACAACACAAACACAAAACAAAAAGACGCTACAATACAGAAAGAAGAAATACAAACATCAAGAGTTGAATTAAAATAATATATTATTTTTAAAAGGTGATAATGATTTGATGTTTATAAATAGGATTTAAAAGGGCATGGATGTTTGTAAGCGTATGGTGCAGAGGCGGCTGGTGCACCTTAAATCTGTAGTGGCCGAAAGTCCTCACGTTGGGTTGGTGTGGAAGTTTGGAGAGAGGGGTGCCAGCTGAGGTGTTGCTTCGTCATCTGACCGTGGTTCAAAATTACGAAGTGTTGTCCTCGGATCTTTCCCTTAAGTGACTGATCCCGGACTGTCGTCAATAGCCCGTTGTGTTGCTCTAGTACAACGTTAACTAAAATTACCATTACCTCAGATAGGTAGATATTTTAATTAACGTCGATTGGCAACGGTCCGGAATCGATACCCCAGGAATCAAGTGCTCGAGTGTGCTATCGTTAGTAATGCTGTATAACTAGACTTCATCCACTGCGCAGTCGTGGTAGCCCAGTCAGTAGAGTGGTGGATCAACAACCTGCAGGTGTGAGAGTGAATCTCAATGCATACAGACCCTCGTTTACGTGTGTGCTCTTTCACGTTAAATCTGTTGTTGACTCTTTAGCAAGCCGGATTGGAACAGTGCAGCTATGTATACCAAAATGTACTTCATGGAAGAGTTTGTTTACACTTTTATATATATATATATATATACACTACTGAATCGCAAGTTAATTTTTGTAGAGGTGGATAAGCTTGCTACAATACTTCCCCTCTAGAATTTAGTGGAAGCCGAAATTCGATATATGACGCTACTTGTAGAATGATTGCATTTTGCGTGAGACTGAGACCTGTATTAAGATCACAGTTATATTATCCTGTGTTGCCTTTCGAATCCCCTAAGGGAAAGATCCGTTAGAGCAGGGGTCAACAACCTTTTAAAAACTGTGTACCACTTGAAATTTTTAGAAATTTTTGGCGTATCACTAGTCCTATATTTTTTAGAAACATGTATGTAATGTCAGAAAAGTGACGAATGGCTTGTTTTATTTTAATTAATATACTAAGAAAGCTTCATATTTTATGATTAATGCTCTTGTATTTCGTATTAATGATGTTTTAATAAAGGGAGAAAATAAGAGTTTTTAGTTTTAAATTACAGTTTTATTTTTTACTCACAGATCTAAAAATAAAGAATTTTAAATAATTAGTACAAACTAAAAAAACAAATATTAACAAAATCAGAAATCAATTTTTAGTGTGGTACTTGTTGTTGTTTGTCTTTTTTTTTAAATATCCATATCAGAAGCAATGGAGCTTAACTTCACTCTTAAGACCTCTTCAACACCTACTCTGTTTCTATATTTATTTTTTATACACAAAAGTTCAGAAAAATCAAAAGAGATATCAACGTAATTTCGCTGAGATAGCCATTGAATAGAAATAGATAATCAGCACCAAAGTTTCTCTTTAATAATTTACTGTCAGCATCATTTATTACAGTGTAATAAAAACGTTAATCACAAAATTGATTTCATATGAACCCATTTTTCCTATAACGTGGTTATACATACTAAGAAATCGAACAAATTTCGTAGAATATTTGGGTTGCTCGTATCATCTTTGCGTACCACCTGAAACATTGCCGAGTACCACCGGTTGGGAATCCCTACGTTAGGCGATCAATCTCCTAACGGATCTTTCCCTTAGGGGATTGATCTCGGGCCGTCGTCAATAGACCGTTGTGTTGTTATGGTACGACGTTAATTAAAAAATTACCAATTACCTGTGTTGCCTTTTGCAGACGAGTGTGAGTGCCCTTGTGTAGGCTCAGCAGCAATGAATGAAGTGAAACCGTGATAGTGTATATGAGCTGCTTTCACACAGCCTCAGACGTTTGTTAGAAGTAATCGCATTGGCGATTCAACTACCCATTGTGGACTATCCATTGAAGTTGTGAATTTTAGCGTGTTCAAATCACGTCCGGGTCACCAATTTAGCAAGCCGAAATGAACGAGTTAAACTTTGTCTGCCAAAAAGTACTTCATGATAGAGTTGGATTACACTGTTATACACAGTCCAGTCACATTAATGTGACCACCTGTTAAAAGCCAGAATAACCATCTTTGGCAGAGCGGACCGCTGCGAGACGTGCAGGAAGAGAGTCAATTAGGTTTCGGAAGGTGTTCACTGGGATGTTGAGCCATGCCGACTCCAGTGCCATGGCCAGCTGCGCTAGATTACCTCCCTCCTCCAGCCTGGATCCTTCCAACAATTGTTGCAGGGTGTTTGCTTTCAGACGTTTCACGCCGTATACGCCAACGTCCATCTGTCCGATGGAGCATAAAACGTGATTCATCGGGAAAAGCCACCTCTCGCCACTCTATGGACGTCCAATTGCGGTACTGGCGTGCGAATTCCAGCCTTCGTCGCCGATGAACAGCAGTCAGCATAGGTGCATTAACCAGGCGTCTGCTGCGGAGGCCCATGCGCAGCAACGTTCGCTGAACCATTGTTGAGGATACACTCTTGGTAGCCCCTTGGTTCATCTAAGCGGTCAGTTGCTCAACAGTTGCACGTCTATTCGCCCGAACGCATCTCCGTAGCCTTCGTTCGCCTCTGTCCTCTATAGCCCGTGGTGCACCACATGTGCCACGCCGCTGATTTTGGATAGTGCCATTTTGCCATGCACGGTATACTTTTACCACGGCGGCACGCGAACAGTTCACAAAATTAGCCGTTTCCGAAATGCTTCCACCCTTGGCCCGAAAGCCAATAATCATGCCCTTTTGGACGTCGGATGAATCGCTACGTTTCTGCATTACGCCAACGATTGAAATGCTTTCCGATGCCCTAGGAGATCCCTTATATGCACTCCACTGCAATGTGCTATCACCTGCCTTTTGTGATTGGTTATTTCACGTTGACGTCGAAAGTAGGTGGTGGTCACATTAATGTGACTGGACTGTGTATATACTACTGTGTTGTAAGTCAATCTTTGTAGTGGTGGATAAGCTCGCCACATCTCAAATGTCCTCACGTTGATGTGGTTAGAAAGTTTGGATAGTAGGATGCAAACTCAAATGTTGACCTCGTTATCTTTTCATTCGGTGTCCATCTTGGACCGTCGCTAATAGGCTCCAGTGCGTCATAATATCAACTATATCTAACTATATCCACCTCAAAATCATCCACTTGAAATTCATCTACAGGGTGGTCCCGAATTCATGGTACAAACTTTAATGTTAGGTACAGGACATTGTAACAATGATTTATTGTATAGGAATGTATAGTCGCAAGTGACGCGGTGAGGCGAAAACAGGGGAAATAACGGCCGAAAGGAAAAACAAAGATTTTATTGAAAGCGTTGTTGACAAGTGTCATGTTTACAGTAATTGTTCAAAATTGCGTCCACCAGTATCGATACATGCTTGACAGCGTCGGTGGAGCGATTGGCGTACACGTTCAAAGATGCCTGGTATTTCACGCACACCTGCAGCAGCTACAGATAAGCGAGCGACGAGATCCTCATCTGAGTCAACTGGAGTCTCATAAACAAGTTGCTTTAGATGTCCCCATAAAAAGTAATCGAGGCTCGATAAATCGGGAGATCGGGGTGGCCAAGGGACTGGTCCACCACGCCCAATCCATCGAGTACCAAACGTGGCATTCAGGTAATTCCGTACATCAATGCTGAAGTGTGCTGGCGCCCCATCGTGCTGAAACCACATGCGGTTACGAATGGCGATTACCATTTGCACGGCCGTACATGTAATGCATGTCTGCTTTTTCTGCATACGTAAAGTCACTCATCGTCTACGGCAGCACAATTGTGAATGGCGCTTTTCCCTACTGCGATGCATCATGTTCAACAGCGGCTAGACATCTACTGCCCTCTACAGGCAATGATACCGATCACTCCATTTCTCTTTCCTTTTATTTCCCCTGTTTACGCCTCACCGCGTCACTTGCGACTATACATTCCTATACAATAAATCATTGTTACAATGTCCTGTACCTACCATTAAAGTTTGTACCATGAATTCGGGACCACCCTGTATAAAAGTCTACCGACGCTATAAATCTCCGACATGTATCTCACAATTAGCTTAAGCTGTGAATACATTCAATAAAATTAACTACTAAGTGGAGTTTGAAACATTAGTTTATAGTTAAGAGTTAGCTTTAAGAGAGCTAACACACACAACTTCATAACTAGATCGGCTGAAGTTTCACTCACTCGTATACTAATAGATGGGTAACTCCAACTCAGAACGAATATATGAATCTTAAGTTTTGCTTAATCACGGTTTTAGATGAATATATGAAACCCGCAGATAGCGCAAATATCTTAATTCTTGAATTAACACTCTTCGTCTCAGGGATTTTCAGTGTTTACAAGTAAACCAGACGGAATTGATTTTGCTTTACTGAGACATAAATGCTCTCGCGTGATGACTATCAAGGGGAGTTACCTTAAAATGTTGTTTATCGCCGCTTTTGGCGATATTTGACGTTTAAACTAATTGGCGTTGAGTTATACCTGTCATATCTATTTGGAAGTCATTACTTGGAAAGTTTAACGGCTATATCCTAAAGTAATGTTTTGGAGAGTGGGGTGCCAGCTCAGGTGTTGCTTCGTCATCTGACCGTGGTTTATAATTACGAGGTGTTGTCCTCGGATCTTTCCCTTAAGATACTGATCCCGGACTGTCGTCAATAGCCCGTAGTGTTGCTCTAGTACGACGTTAACTAAAAATTACCTAAAGTAATGTACGAAAAACAGGCCAACTAACGTCACTTTCAAGCTACACTACTGTTTTGAAAATTGCATCACCACGAAGGAATCATGCAAATTAAACAAAACTTCCAGGAAATGTAAAACAGTTTAGGATATTCAAATGAATAGATTTACAATGCGATCAAGCATGTGTAGGCCAAGAATCACCTTCTAAACTTATCAAGTGAGCCGTGTATAAAAAAAACATAGTAAAGGTGCAACACGCGTTGAAATGTGTGTATCGTCGTTTGATTGCTGTAAATGATTGATTAGATGTCAATATGCCTCGCCAAAAAAGTAGTGTCATACGAGCAACTAACGGAGTTGTAAAGTCCACACTAACGGGGCCGTATGATCGGCCTCCGGGAAGGTAGACTTTTGTATCGTGAAATCGCCATTACAATGATGCGTGTGGAAGAGAGGAACCATGACGGAAAAGTCGAAAACACAGCAGTGAGCCACGCAATATGACGTCACCAAACAGACGCATCATCCGCATGGCGGTGACGGACCGTACAGCTTCCTTTCGTTCTTTGGCACATTGGAGCACGTCTGTAGGTGTGTCATTGTCTGCCCCCATGGTTCGACGACGTCAACTGCACCATGAGCTGCGTGCAAGGATACCTCTGCGCAGGATTTCCTTGGCGCTGAACAAAAGACCGGCTACAATGGGCTTACCAACGCAGCCAATGGGGTGTCGGTTAGCAACAAATCGTCTTCCCAGATCAATCCCGCTTCAATCTGGACTACAAGGATGAACGCGTACTCGTTAGACGCTGGAGAGGTTAACACCTTCTCCTGGAGTGTCTTATTTGGGAACATACTGGACAAACGCCTGGCGTTATTCTATGGGGCGCTGTTAGATAACATGGACGATCCCACCTACTCCGAATTATTTGGAGTCTGAACAGCGGGCGTTGCATCAGGGCAGTTGTGGAGGCCGGTGTCTTACTAGCGCGTCTTTGTTGGAATGGCTCCGCGTTGCGTGGAAGATTCTATTTTGTACCGTAGGTAGGTAGGTAGATATTAAACTCGTGAAAAGTAAATCGATTCTTCAATTCGATTCTTTCGTAATTTTTTATTTATCTACAGTGAGCTATGATTATTTACTTGTTATAATATCAATTGGACTATACAAGAGGATGTATTTATTCCACACTGATGACATTTATTTTGGTTTTTGTATTGGATCGATCAGATTTACTTATGAAAGATACCTTACAGAGATCAGAACACTTCTCTGAGGGAAACCTCGAACACTTATTCGTGATGAAAATCGAATTACATTTCGAATTCATTCATACAGTAAATATGCTTCAAAATCATTGAAGACACGTAAAAAGACTACCAGACAAGTAAATAATCATACCTCAGTGTCGATCCAAACAAGTTACGAAAGAATCGAACTGAAGAATTCATTCACTTTTCACGAGTTTAATATCTACCGACCAACCTACGGTCCTAAATAGAATCGTCCACGCAACGCGGAGCCATTCCAACAAAGACGCGCTAGTCCGGTGTCTTACCCCTCCTGCAACGCATTCCCGGAACTGTAACTTCAGCGAGACAATGCCCGTCCACATATTGCTCGGAATGTACAAGCCTTCTTCAGTGTGTCCGCTTGCGCGCCGGATTGTGGGGGTCGGCTTATGCCTTCCTTTGCCTGTGGTCGTTGGTGGTTCTCTGAATGACGTGCTGGGATTCCAACCGTTCACCCCGGGGATTGGCTACCCAAACTCAAAGCCTCCATGCAAGTTCGATCCCCGAGGGTCTTGAAACCTTCTTCAATGCACGACAAGTTACGCTTCTTCCATGACCTGCACGCTCCCCGGTTATGCCGCCCATTGAGCAAGTCTGGGATTACATCGGTCGGCAACTCGCTTGTCGGGCAGATAGTATGGCTAAAGTTTGGTATCAGACAGAGACAATCTGGATTGCCATGTATCAGGATGACTTTCAGAATCTGATTCGATGCCACGACGTGTACAAGCTCTCATCGCTGCGTGTAGTGGCAGTATTTGATATTGATTTTTATCATTATTTTTTTCTCATACTCCTCTAAATTTGATCGTTTACTTAAACCACTAAGTAATACGTGGAATAAATTTCATTTATTTCTGATGATTCTTTCATAGGGTTGCGATTTTCACAAATAAATAGTGAATGTTACGGAAACACGTTCCTTCGCAAAGACACTATCTCCACTACTTGGTCAGAAAAGCCTTCTGAAGTAACTTGAATGTTTGTAAGCGTATGGTGTAGTGTGACAGCTGTTGCACCTTAAATATATCGTGGCCTAAAGTCCTCACCTTGGGTTGGTGTGGAAGTTTGGAGAGTGGGGTGCCAGCTTAGGTGTTGTCTCGTGATCTTACCGTGGTTCAAAATGACGAGGCGTTGTACTTGGATCTTTCCCTTAAAGGATTGATCACGGACCGTTGTCAATAGCCCGCTGTGTTGCTCTAGTACGACGTTAACAAAAAATTACCAACTACCACAAATGTCCTCACTTTGTTTTGGCTTTGAAATTTGATTAGTGGGATGCCAGGGTGTTCATCCGACTTTGACTCAAAATGACGAGGTGTCCTCGAATCTTTCCCTTTGGGATGAATCCTATGCCCCGCACCAAAAGCCCATTGCGTTACTCCAGTGTGACGCTAATTCAACTACCTATCCCTCCGTTATCTCAGGTAGCTTTTCGACTAGTTGCCACTAAAATTAAAAGTAATCGAGATAAAATTTGGAAAAATTTTATTGATCCGCTTAACCGCACTACCTATAAATGTCACTAAGCTTCATCGCCGCTAAGCCAAATATGGCAAAACCGCCTCAAACCGGCCATCTCCCAACATAAAATCTAATTACTTAAGCTCATCAAGAGAGCAAATATATTTTTCAAAGTAATAAGTAAAACTTCTAAACACTGAGCAGCAACAGAGCATATTAGTCATAAAATGATCGGAAGCTTTAGTTCGTACTTATAATGCACAGTATAAATCTCGTCAATTAATCGATCTGCCAATATCTCCCTGTCAACAACATCCTCTAATCCATTACCCCAGGGAAGGTTAACGGCAATTGCGTAATAAAGATAAATACAGTGGGATTAAGGAACAACACAATTTGAACTCCTTTGGGTAAATGTATTAAGGAGAAGATCGATATATATATATATATATATATATATATATATATATATATATATATATATATATATATATATATATATATATATATATCGGTTGAGTGCGAGAGAAATTTTAGGAATAAAGAGAGCTGTTTTATCTACTCAAGATTGGTGCTATTAATTATTTAATTAATTCTTAGTGCATAGCAACTACTTGCTCTATCGCTCTTGGAGGCCGTTCTGAATCCGTGTGTATTTCCACTGCACTAGCAACATGCGAGTTGTATGGCAGATCGGGATTTATCCTTCGCCAATAGCCTGTTGTGGTGCTCCATTTAACTATCGTTGGTGTGGAAGTTTGGAGAGTGGGGTGCTAGCTCAAGTGTTGTTTCGTCATCTGACCGTGGTTCAAAATTACGAGGTGTTGTCCTCGGATCTTTCTCTTAAGGGATTGATCCCGGACCGTCGTCAATAGCCCGTTGTGTTGCTCTAATACGACGTTAACTAAAAAAATTACGAAATTACGATTCAGCTATCAAAACTCGATCCAACCAAAGACCGTCGTGTATTTTGGGGATGGGGCTTCATTAAGGCCCGGTGCACACGTCCGATTTTTCTACGTGCGGTGCCGCTGCGGCAACGAAGCCCAACTATGCACACATAACCGTGAAAGGACGCAAATACACAGTGCGCCTCATTTTCGATAGATATTCTATCGAAGAAAACCTGTTTATTTCGCTTATCTGGTGTAAAAATAGTATATTTTGAAATGAAATAGACGTTACTGGATACAACCATTTATTAATTATTATTTTTATTCTATTTATTTATGAAAACAAGGTACTTCAGAACTGAGACTCGTGTGCGGCGATCTGCGGCGCCGTGGAGAACTGCGGTACAAATTGCACGCAAGTTGGACGTGCGTCGCCGGAGGCATGTGTGCACTACTCCATTGGATCTAATGTATCTCAGACCGCACTTGCGTTGCGGCAGCAGCGCCCCATGTTCAAAACCTGATGTGTGCACCGGGCCTTAGGCGTGTGAGATCGTCGGGGCTCAGTGAATATGCTCACTGTGCGAGCAACGTGCGATTTGTAGGAGGTGTAGAGTCGATTGCTGTCGGGTACGATTCCTCCCGGAGTGTATTACTGTCTTGTCTATGTCAGTAAAACTTCCATTGTGTGTTTGTTCATTAAGATCTTTTTCTTTGTGGATTGATTCCACACCGTTGTCAATAGCCCGTTGTGTTGCTCTAGTAGGTTGCTCTAGTAAGGCTCTAGTATGACGAGGTATCCTCGGATCTTTCCCTTTTATTCCTTTCTTTCCCTTTAATTGACATTAGCTAAAACATTACCATTACCATTGCTTGAAATCGAACGTCTCGTGACTGGCTCAGTATGGCCAAATATGGCTTATGTGCCATAAAAATCCAATCATCTATGGCTAGCGCTTGTTGGGAGACTAAAAAAACACAATAGATTTTGAGTAGTTACATTGAATATGGAGAATAAAAAATTAAAATATTTCTTAAACATTTCTAAGGAGGGGTCTGTCTAACTACCCCTTTTTTATTACAAGGGGTGAACTGTGACCCCGGTGGATAAGCCACCGTTACTCCTAATAGGGTCATTTACCAACATCCAAGTGCTTTCAAACCGGCATTCAAACCGGCATTCAAACCCGGAACCAACCGGGTGACACACCAGCACTTACCACTTTGCTACGTTCTATATCATTCTAAATTGAATTACAATATCCTCAATCAGCGGTTCCCGAACTTTTTCAAACACGGATCCCTTTTGAAGCAAGCTTCTCGTGAAGCCCCAAGAAATATTTAGTGTTTAGTTCTATTTTTCTAGGTTCTTTGAGGCATATATATATATTACAAACGATGCGTACAAGGAAGTATGAATAATACGGTACATACAGAGGCTGTTCACATATTTTTTAGACAATGTATATTGTATTCACTAAACTAAATTACATAAAATTCTTGTGTTTTAAATGTTCTATTTGATAGCCCTTATTCTGGACTATCTTTCGACACCGCAATTTCCAAAATAATAATGCCTTTTGAAGTGTCAGAAGAGGTATTCTATCCCATTCCTCCTGAACAGCTTTCTAGAGTCCTGTAAGGGTTGTGGGACGACGTTTGGATAATGCAGATTTTAAAAGTTCGAAAATACAAAAATCCATAGGTGATACATCGGGAGATTTAGTAGGGATATCAGTGAAGGGTATGGCCTTGATACCGGTTTTTTGTTGCATTTCTTATAGGAAATTTACAGTGGATTTTGATGTGTGACTGCTAGCTTTGTCTTGATGGAGTTCCACAGATTGATGGCACTGTGGGTAAAGCGATGGTGTTTCATTCAGAAAAATTGGTGATAAAATGTGTTCCTGATAGTATTTGGAGTTAATCTTGACATTTTTTTTCACTCTTTATTTTTAACTTGCCATTATATGAAAAACCAGCAACAATCATGAATCCCTTAGAAAAACTTTCTTTCGATTCTGTGGACCATGTACTTAAATTTTTTTCTCCCCTTTTATGATAATAAATGGCTCTTTTTTTTTGCTGCAATCATTTAAATACACCAATTATTAATCTATTGTGACAATTTTTTTTCCATTTTTCTTTGGATAAGTGTTTCTCATATAGAATTCGGCAGCGTGTCCTGCGTTCGGCGATATGCTTTAGATGCACATTGCGTTTTTTCGCTTTCTTAAGATTTAAATCAACGTTTATCATTTTGTTTACAGTGAACACCGAGCATTTTAATGATTTTGCAACTGTCCTTTGACTAGGGGGATTTTCTTTTAACATTAAACAACGTACCTTTGCAATAGTCGAAGATGTCCGTTTCTTCCTTGGATACTTGTTTGGAATTTTTTGTCCCACTTGAGGCTCCAATTTGACGTTTTTTTCCTTTCTTGTTGACGATATTACCTATCGACGCTTTAGATATCACAAAACCATGCCTCTCACATCGTTTTTGGATAACGGAATATGAATATTTCTCTTCGGAAAGAGCATAAATATAGCCTTCGAACCACTGCTTCGTTAAAAACGCCATTTTGAATAAAAACAAACCTCTCAAGCCGCAGACGGTAATTTTGACTTTTGAAAACATAGTACAACTGCAATTATTTCTTTTGCAGCCAACGATTTTTTATTACCGCTAACCAAAATCGTCTAAGAAATGTGCGAACAGCCTCTGTACACTCTATAACAAAAAAATTGATACAGCAAGAAGGTGCAGAATTACAGTGGTGCCGAGATCGATCCACTTGGAACGGTGCCTGCTGGGGACGTATAGTCTTTAGCGACGAGACCCGTTTCCAACTGCGTCCTGACGACAACCGCAGACCTGTCTGGAGACGTCCAGGGCAGCGTGGGGATCCTGCCCTTACTAACGCACGCCACACATGCCCACAACAGGGCGTTATGGTCTGGGGTGCCATCTCCTTTGATAGCCCTTTGGTAGTCATGTCTGACACACTTACAGCACAGCAGTACGTAGACGACACTCTACGACCTATTGTGTTACCGTTCCTTTTCGACACCCCGGACTTATTTTTTAACAAGACAATGCCAGCCGCACACTTCACGTCTTGCTATGATTTGTCTTCAAGCTTTCCCAACACTTCTTTGGCCAGCTAGGTCTCCTGATCTCTCTCCCATAGTGTACATTTGGGGCGATATGAGAAGGTGATTGCAACCATCCCGGAATGTTGACCATTTAGCACTACAGTTGGGGTGACATTTTGGCAAGACATTCCGCAGAACACCATCCGGGAACTTTTTCAGTCTATGCCACGCTGGGTGACAACTTGCAACCAGGCCAGAGGTGTGGACCAACGCCTTATTGACTTCCTCCCTTTGTAACTGTCAAACTCTGAAATAAATCATTCAGTTGTTCTGAAATTTGAATCATTGGTTTTTCTATGTAAATGTACTTCACCATCCACCCATTTTTATCGCAATCTTACAACTCCTTGGTGCGTCTATAGTATATATTAATAAAGAGAGAAGTGAAAAATAACTGGAGACTATATTATTTATTATTTAATTCTATAAAATGATATATCTAATTAAGATAGTTGAAAAATGTTACAATGTTACGTGTACACCTGTAGTTAATGTGAACGATGTGTACCTGCTTCTTGCGGCAGAGTTTGTCAATGTCCGGTGTTATTATTGAAATCAGGAAGTCAGTTGAAGACGCATATCGTCTTCTGCGTCCAAACGAGCTCGATATTTAGTTTCTGTACAGGCAGGTAGAGCACGTAGGCATGTAATTGAGCCCCAAATTCAGGAAGTAGTTTGCTTTTAAATGATGTCTGACAGTGATTGTCTGAAACCATACCATAACTGCCGCGGACGGAGCCCCAAGAGCTCCGAGGAGCACGTTTTTGATACACTGTCCTAAATCATATACCCTAAGGCGTACATCTTTAGGTATGTATGGACTTCACGAACTCTTGGTACTCTTATGATCTATTCTTTTCTCATTGAGTTTGTGCTTGTGTTTTGATCAACTATAGTCCTTGCGCCATAAAACGCTTAGCATGTTCGCCGCCGGTCTCGCGCCAGTGCGTGATGTAGCATCAACACCAAACAGTCAATCACGCGGCAGCATGTGATGTATCAGTAGTCAGTCACGCGTTTGCGCGTGAAGAGTTGCGCCTCAACATTTATTTTCCTCTTCAATGGGCATGGTGGCGTGGAGTAAATGTTAGAAGCTAGTTGTAGAGGTATGTGGTTTCTAATAAGCGCCTAACATATGAAATTGCAAATTTGTTGGCTGAGCTTTCGCCAATCTATTCTGGTATTGGTGCACTTTTCAATCCTATTTGTTATAAGAAGAAGTCGGCTTCTGGAAAAAAGCCATTTTTACGGCGGGGCTATAACTATACGTACATCCTAACGTGACCGGCAGAGACTGTGTTAAACAACCAACAAACACCATTACACTAATCTAATTAGAAACAACTGCGCAAATCTATATATATAATTCTCTTACGTGGCACGCAAAAAAGACGTTATTAGTTAACGCGTTTTGGCAACATTGTACGATTGTTTGTTTACCTCATGGCCTCGCGCATCAATTGAATTTATAAGCGTTATCGGATGAAATTTTATTGAAAAAAAGTGAATTTTAGTTGAGCTGTTGCAGTTTATAATAGAAAAAGAAAACGGATGATCTTTTCAGGGCCATTTTAAAACGGTCATTTTCAGGGCCAGCAATTATAGTTCAACAAGACGCTTGCACTACAACTTTCAACAACAAACGCAATGAAAAGTGTGGGTGGTTCGAGAGCTGGGGAAATGTACGCAAACAACATACTGGGTATTCAATTTCCAAAGCAGCGCTCACAATTCGAGTCCAAATTTGGCTCAAAGTTTTCATTTGAATTCTGATTTTAGAGGTACTGTATATATGTTTTCTGTAATACAGCAATTTTAGATTTGAAAAACATTTTTTTGGAATATCATATTTTGTAAACAATTCCTTCTGCTGGGACACATGTCTTCATTGAGGCGAGCGAAGCGAGCATAGGTTCGCTCAGCGAAATAATGAGGATTGCGAAGCAATCATCCGGGGGTTGGCGAGCGTCAGCGAGCAGGGGGCGGGCCCCCTAGTTATATAATAATCCTCTATGCGTGTGGACGAGACATCTCGTCCTTGATCTGGGGAATTATGGCGAAGTACGATTCTTCACTATACATATCGTCTCGTTCACGGCGGGGGCATTGTTTTAATAGGATAGAGATACTTTCAAAACTGTCGATTCAGCTGAGAGGGCACTCAGGAAAAGATAACGATAAAGTTCTTTTTGACGCCCACCTGGAGAAGAACACCCGTTACCCGCTAACTCAGGAGAAACTTCATCGAGTGCCTCTCACCCCCTCAAATAATCTCCGAGATAAGACTTAAGACTAAACGAATGCTTAATAAATGAGATTCGGATTACCTTTCGCACTCCCTCCTATACTCGTCAAAACTTTCCAACTTTTTTTTACTCTACTCACAAAGAAAAAGACGGGGAAAAAAAGATACAAATCCCGTTTTCCTCGAAAAGGGGTAAAAAGAAATTTTTTTTTCACCCCAGCAGTTTTTGCGACACAGCTGAATTGGCAACTGCACCCGTAACTCTTTTCCGCGCAACCCCCGCTGCCACCCCATCATCCCTAATCTTTTGTTCCTCGCATATCGAGGGCTTCGCTGGCACGCACATTTGACGTCATACGACCCGGGAGAAGGACACTCCGATAAGGAAGACCTTTCCCCGCTCCTGATCCTGTGATCCTGGTAGTACAACCTGGGGGTCAGGTGCTGACACGTGCCGATAACGTGCACCTGAGATTTTTTCGGCCGCCCCTTTTTAAGGGGGTTGTTCAGAGGTGACGGTGTGAGGAGGTGCGATAAGATTTGGAGAAGACCATGTCGCAGTCAGCAAGTATGTTGAGATGGACTTGCATATGCAAAGTTCAGCAGATTGGGTGTTTTGTGTCGTGAGAAGTTGGGAGATTTGAGGTTATTTCGAAGGGGGTGCTTCAGGGAATTTTTCTGGGGATGTTGGCACAATTTGGGAGGTTGGTGTCATGTCAGATAACGGGACAGATGTCAAGGGATGGTTGAAATTACTCCACCCAATTACAATCAGGTAGAGGCTGTTTCGGAGTACGACTCCAAAGGTTTCACGGGAATACGTCTCGTTAGCGGATAGCAGTTATTTGGGTGTTGTAAATGAAAGAAAGACAATTGAGGTTTTTTTTTCAAAGCTTGATGAGGCTTCGAGGCATTTGTTTAGGTGTGTGTGGGCATCACAACATAGGTACCCAAGTGATCTGTCCTCCCTTCTGTTTTACACTCACCCACTCTTCTGCTGTTTCCTCCCTCGTTGTTCTATGTTTGACACGACTTAGTCAAATATAACGACATGTAGACCCAGATGCAGAATTATATTCAGTGTTCTGCAACACAACTCCAAGCAATTGCAATTGTTCTGCAGGCATTTAGTCCAAATCTTGAAAACTGCAGTCAAATCAAAACGAGATATAAAAACACAATTACAGGATACATTCTGTTTGGCGAAGCTATCCTGATTTTGTTCCTTGCTCCATAAAAGCTTAACATTATATCCATGCCGAACTCGATTGCGCCGACCAACCGGTCTTGTGGTTAAGGTGTTAGATTCCGGATAGGAAGGTTCCTGGTTCGAATCCGGGTCAAGAATGGATGTTTGTAAGCGTATGGTGTAGAGGCCGTTGTTTGTACTGAATGTTTAACTTTTAAAAATGTTAGTTACTTTTACTTTGGGTTGTGGCGTGGTGCTTATTGCCACACCACACATCCCACTGCGTTACACCACCTAGTACTGGTTTGATTTTAAAGACTGGCGTCAAAATTACTTATTAGGTTCGTAGGTACGTTTTTTCGCAGTATATAGTTTATAATCAATTACCCTTCCAAGTCTTTTTCGTCTCCCCGTGTAAAACAATTACACTGTCATTGAGTGCGAAAAACGTTTTGGGGCACTGGCAGGTGGGTTCTTAAAAATGTCGTCATATGTAGCTGCAATGCAATTCAGGATGCGAGAGGCTGGTAATATGCATTATGCAATTCAGGATACGAGAGGCTGGTAGTATGCAAATCCGGATGGGAGAGGTTGGTAACATGCAAATCAGGATGTGAGAGGCTGGTAATATGCAATTCAGGATGCGAGAAGCTGGTAATAAGCTGGACTTTGTACTAGTGGGAAAAGATTCCCGGCCATCAAAGAATATCATCTTTTCCAAATAGCCAGATCGGAGCCTGGCAAGCCTATTGAAATTTTTCCTGTGCCAATTTGAGGCAAGCATCTCGGTGCAATTGCTTTTCAGTACTGACAGGTAGTCTGAATTCGTACAAGTCTATGACATGGGTAAAGCGCATCTGCTATTGATCATTAGATCTGGGATCCATCTCTGTAACAGTCCCACTTAGCCACCCATTCCCCTTACTACGCTGCTCTGCTAAATCAGCACGTCAGGAGTAAATAGTAGTATCAGGAGCATGTTGGTGGCATTACCAGGAGTGTAAAATCCCGACGTACATAGCCTGTGCTACTGGTTTCACGCTCTCGCCACGATGAAGCCATAGGATAGGACTTTGATAGAGCCCTTCTAATATCGACTTCTATTAGGTACTCAACAAAGAACTCGTCGATATAGAGGTTGGTTATCCATTGAATTGACATCACTCTGGAGCAAGACAACGGGTTCGGGATCAATCCCCATGAGAAAAATCAGAGGACAACACATTGGAAGTTTGCGAGTTTGAAACTAGTGTTGACGAGTCTTTTCGTCCATCAAAAAACGAGCGATGTTGCTATTTGATGGCATATCTCGTCATCACGAATTTTCCGATTTTTTTATGATGACGAGATCATAATCTCATCGGTTTTATTCCAATGACGAGAGGGGAAGTGATCTGGATAGACAGATCTGGTCAATTTGACTGATGGCATCTTCTAGTCGCCACCAAGAGGGTTTAAAACTTGTAACTTAATAGTGGTTAAGATCTGAATGTTCTAGATCTGAAAATATTTGAAGGGTATACATTCGTGTAATGTATTCTGCATCTAGTGTCTAAACAAATACCAGGATCCACTTAGCCTGGATGAAAGAGAAGAGGGTTATCAACGGCAGGGTTTGCGAGTTCGAATCCAACAAAAAACCGTCGTTTGCAAAGTGGGCTGGTACACTTTGAATCTGTTGTGTCCTCATACTGGAGTGGTGTGGAAGTTTGGAGAGTGGGGTGTCAGTTCAGATGTGACCTCTTCATCTGACCGTGGTTCTAACTGATGTGGTGTTGTTATCAGATACTCCCTTTCGTGTTTGATACCAGACTGTCGCCAATAGCCCGTTGTGCTGCTCCAGAGGGATATTTTAATCCAGAGGGATATTTAATAACATCTACCTACTAAGTAAAATACCAAATAGCTCGATTGTACTGGCCTTATCTGCTTAAATAGTGTATTATAAATATTTTAACAGTAACTTGTGCACATTTCACAATTGATAGTGTATGTTAAAAATATCAAATATGAAACCGAAAGCAAATACTAAATTGTTGTTGTTTGTTGTTGGTTGAAAAGTAAGAAAGTAGGAGATATTTCAAAACGACTCGGAAAACTTTGGATCAAATTGTTTTCCCAGTTATGAACATTGCGTGCTAGACACTGGGATTCAAATAACATACAAACCCCACATTTTCTTTCTGTTGTGTTTGGAAAAACGGAACCGAGTTTTAATAAAAATGTAGTTCGCTGTTTCTTTGGTTGAACTGTCAGACTCGCTTCGCTGAGATTATTAAGTTAGGTTAGTTGCTTTGGAAACGGTATACGTATGCTCCATTGCAAAACTTACTCTTACGAAACCGTGTTCAAATGATTTTCAGTGTCGCATATGGAACATCTAACAACGCGTCTCGCTCTTGCAAAATAAATCTCACAAGTAACCGTTGGTGATTTTATAGAGGTAGAAATCCAAAATCAATACAATTATGGTTTACATGCATAATAAAGTTTATATAGCAATGCAAAATATAAGTAATTTTATTCCAACGATGTGGCTATCTCGACTAGGTTTCTAGTCGTGATTAGATCACGTCAAGACTAACCGATCTTGATGGACTAGATATCTCGTCATTTGAAAGTTAACCACATTTTGATGTTTTCATCATTCAAAATCGGAAATATCTTGATGACGATTCGAAAGATAATACTGCAACGTCAGTGTAGTATGCCTGGGAGCAGAAAGTGCTTAAAACTGCGACGAACGACGCAGAACAAACAGTCTTTGCAGGACAATTTTTCTCTAATTTTATCAAATTTTGGCCGAATTTTTTTTAAATTATGAGTTTTGGTGTTCTACAGAGCAAAGCGCGCTCCTTGTCACACCTTTTTTTTTTCTAGCTACGGAACAACCTCTCTACAACGCCCAAACTACCACAAACAGTTTATGAATAACACATCTTCTATGTCAATGACAAAATATGTAACTTCAAAAGTTATCGACGGAATTGCAGTTTCTGAAAGCATGCCTTGGTTTTAAATAAAATTAATTAATTAATTTTGATGTGTGTGAGAGTTTTATTATAAATACTATAGCAAAATACCCGACCTTACTCGGTTTGAATTCGTTTACTCTAGATTGAAGAGATAATCAAAATATATAATGACTTACGTTTTTTGTAGAATAAAAATTTATTTTAACACCTTTCGCCATCTTTATATTTTCTACAACTTACTTTGGACACAAATCCTACACATGCATATCCATCCATGTAATACATTTCACATACATCGCACCCTTGCTGTATGACAAAGCTACAAAATGACGAAAGGCGATGAAAGACGATTTATAGGAAGATTTGGAATTACCTTTCTTAAGTTCTTTTCATGTTCAACTCAATTAATTAAAATTACGATTTACGGCGAGTGCTCTCGAACTCATAGTCAACAAAACAATATGTTTTTACTTGTGGCACTCTTGCCTCCGGTATGCGACATTGTGAATTTTTGCAATCTTCTCCTGTCATTATTACAACGAATTTTTTTAATGTTGGAAAAAGTTCCAGTTTGGATTAATAAACATTATTATTCTCTCAATAACGGCATTATTCTTTAAATAACGGCATTATTCTTTAAATAACGGCATTATTCTTTAAATAACGGCATTATTCTTTAAATAACGGCATTATTCTTTAAATAACGGCATTATTCTTTAAATAATGGCATAACTACACTTAAAATTTACTGAAAATTTATACTGACTTACCTAACATTTTTAAGTCTAATACTTTGTGGTGCTATTGCGTGTGATGAGAAGGAAAACACATTTATTAAAATAATAAATATTTAAAACTGGAAACAGCGAAGTAAAACAAAATAAAAGATGTCGCAAAAAATTGTTCTAAAGATATTAATTTGTGATTCAATTTTATCTCTTGATCTCGCACAGTTGCCACAACTTACAACTAAAAGTGTACAAAATTTAGAAATGTGAAATTAATTCAGAGCGAAAGAACCAGAAAAAATATCACAGCTCGCGCGATCTTGTTCATTCTCGTTTCATTGAAAAATATCGTCTGTCCCAAATATTCGGAAATCGTTTTCATTGCGCAAAGAATAAAAATAAGACTCGAAATAAATGAAGTATCAGAGATGAAATTCCATAAAAAAAAAAAAATTTTTGAAGGATAATTACTTTTTCAGCAGTACTGGTAAAGCAATCGAAGTAATCGTAATATTCAATAGACATTCCAATTTTTCCAAAACTACCAAATTATGGTTGATTTAAGTATACTTACTCAGGTGTTTTAGCATGAAACTCAACTAAATATAACAATAAAGAAATGTGTAATACTGCGTTCACTAAACTAATAGATAATGTATAAAATAAAATACAATGCAATCAAATACCTGGAATATAATTTATGTGATGTCTACACAAACACACAAACACAAAATCGAGCATAGAACAGAAAGACGGACAGACATACTTTCGCAACCAATACCACTCACTAAATGAAGATAAGTACTCACTGTATGCAAATTTTCATGAAAATATCTTAAACCGCGTGGACGTGTATAGGACACAACATACAGACAGACAGACAGACAGACAGACAGACGGACGGACGGACAGACGGACGGACGGACAGACGGACAGACGGACAGACGGACACCAAACGAAAAAAAGGCGGATTCGGCATCAGAAGGGTCCAAAACGGATAGAAAACTTGAAATGGGTCGAAAATATTGAATGTACAAACAAACACTCCATTCTTATTTATAAAGATGTAACACATATTTAGCCGATAATTGTGTTTAACGTCTGTTTTTGACTTTACTGCAGATTTCAAAATTCGGAAAAATGCCTGCAGGACAATTACAATTGCTAGGAGTTGTGTTGTAGAACACTGGATATAATACTACACCTGGGCCTTACATTATCTGTCTTGTGTTTGGCCCAGCTTGACCAAATATGGCACTTGCTCATGCACCCAAAATCAACTGACCTATTTTCATCCCACTGCTTAGAAGATCATTCTGTTGCTCTAGTGCGACGTTAATTAACTACACACATACCTGTCATTCCATTAATCTGCCTCCCAATCTCTTTTGTTTTACTTGACCTGTCTTATGTTTGGCGCAGCTTGGTCAAATATGTCCTTTGAGTCATAATTATAAAAACCAAATAACCAACCTTCCAATTCGCATTAATTGAATACGATATGAATGTTTTTATAAATGCTTAAGGGGCTCCACCCCCTGCTCGCTTCCGCTCACCAAGCCTATTCAACATGCATCGATTCCCATGTACACCAGGCCTCGAAATAGATTTTTTAATTCAGGTGCACCTTGTGCACCTAAGTCTTTAAATTAGGTGCACAAGATATATTTTGTGCATATTAAAAAAAAACGTAATATAAGAGTATTAATGTAATGTAAACTACTTTATTAGTTGGGTATGTTTATATAGGTTAATAGTAGATAGTAAATATATATAAATATTTAAACATCTAATTTCTCCCTTCTCTAGCGCACGGTTGTCACGACTGTCGCTTCAACAGAGCCACCCGGAAAATGTTTCGGTCATTGGAAAGTTATGATGGCACTGGTAAAACAAGTAAACCTTCCTCCTGTATAAACCCGTTAGGGCCCAGCGATTTGGTTTTCGCATAGTGTGTATTTAGGAATTTTAATTACGTTCCTTTAGAGCGAAGGAGGTCGATACTAATATTTTATCAAACATCAAAACAACATAATACACATTTCATCCCCCTCCCCTCTTTTTTTTAACGTTAGGTGCACTGCGTGGAAAAATTAGGTGCACAAATTTATTTTCATGTGCACAGTGCACCTGTGCACCCGGGTATTTCGAGCCCTGATGTACACGATAGTCTTTATTTCCATCTAGTTTTAAACTCGTAACCCTCCTTTGAGTTGTCTTTGGTTCTTTTCCTTAGGGATTGATCCCGGACTCGTCGTCAATGTTGTCTTGCTCCAGAGTGGTGTTAATTCAATTGATAACAAACCTCTATCTACCCTGACTTGTACTTTAAGTACCTAATAGAAGTCGAAATTAAAATTATTAACAGGTCCCCTACACCAAAGCCACGTAGAGAGACTTCATTAAGGCGCTCTGTGTAGCGAAGAGAAAGATAAAAACGTTTTCCCGCACCGAAACCAATGGGTCTGAATATTTCCGTAAAGCATTTATCCTCGATCGCCATCAACAGACCGTTGCGTTGGTTCAATGTGACATAAACTCAACTGCCTACAATACTCTGGTTTACTTCTTCATACCATGTTTCAAAATAACAAGGTGGTGTCCTCGGATCTTTACCTATGCCCAGGGCCCGATTTAGAAAATTTGGTATAGTAGGCACAACACGCAGGAAGGCCCCCCCCCATGTTATTTGTTCATCACAAAAACTAATTTTATAACAATAATTGGTACTTACGTATTTGACTGTTGACCGTTTCACAGATGTCATCAAAAAGTTTGAGAAAATCGTGACATCACTTATAACTCTTGGAAAAACAAAATAAAGCAGATGAAAATCAAAAATATAATAGTTAGATAATTAATGTAATTACAAGAATGTGATAGTGGGGGAAACGGTCGACGGACATTTACGTAAATACCCAATAATTTATGTAACTACTTAAAACTTTTTAAATTTTTTTGATACTTTTGAAACTTAGGGGCCCTCTAAATTATGGGGGCCCTAGGCCCGTGCCTCACTGGCCTAATGGTAAATCAGGGCCTGCCTATGCCGGACTGTTACCTACAGCCTATTGAGTTGCTCCAGTTCGGCGCTAATTCATCTATCTACATCTGTTTAACTTGATTTGTACTAATAAAAGTACCCTCAGTACCCCTTTAAGTATCAAATAAAAGTCCATAGCAAAATTCTTAACCGGCCCCTTACCCGAAAGACAGATAGAGAGGCTTCATTGTGGTGCTCTATGTAGAGGCTCCGAAGAGAATGAGAAAACGTTTTCCCGGCACCGAAACCAATGGGAGAAAAATGTTGCACTTTAAAACTCAACTGCCTACAATACTCTGGTTTACTTCTTCATACCATGGTTCAAAATGACAAGGTGGTGTCCTCGGATCTTTACCTATGCCGGACTGTTACCTACAGCCCATTGAGTTGCTCCAGTTCGGCGCTAATTCATCTATCTACCTCTGTTTAACTTGATTTGTACTAATAAAAGTACCCTCAGTACCCCTTTAAGTATCAAATAAAAGTCCAGAACAAAATTCTTAACCGGCCCCTTACGCGAAAGACAGATAGAGAGGCTTCATTGTGGTGCTCTATGTAGAGGCTCCGAAGAGAAAGAGAAAACGTTTTCCCGGCACCGAAACCAATGGGAGAAAAATGTTGCACTTTAAAACTCAACTGCCTACAATACTCTGGTTTACTTCTTCATACCATGTTTCAAAATGACAAGGTGGTGTCCTCGGATCTTTACCTATGCCGGACTGTTACTTACAGCCCATTGAGTTGCTCCAGTTCGGCGCTAATTCATCTATCTACCTCTGTTTAACTTGATTTGTACTAATAAAAGTACCCTCAGTACCCCTTTAAGTATCAAATAAAAGTCCATAGCAAAATTCTTAACCGGCCCCTTACCCGAAAGACAGATAGAGAGGCTTCATTGTGGTGCTCTATGTAGAGGCTCCGAAGAGAAAGAGAAAACGTTTTCCCGGCACCGAAACCAATGGGAGAAAAATGTTGCACTTTAAAACTTCTTCAATTTCTCTAATACTCCGCCGAAAGGAGGAGGAAAGCAGAAATAAAAAGAGAGATTTTTTAAAACTTATCTCTTTCTTTTTCCCGTTTTTATCCCGAAAAGTGGGTCACACGGAGAGGAAACGGTAACGGAAAAATGGGGAGCGTTTTTCGGGAGTTTGCCACTTTTATTTTTCCCGTTTTACACTGCCACTAAGAAAAAGCATTGTTATCAGGTGCCGCTGAGGAGAAAGGGTTTATAGGAGGAGGGAGGAAAAAATTACGGAAGAAATCTCCGGTTTTTGTCATATTTCTTTCGCCTTACAGGTTTCGGGAAGATTCGATTGGGGGAGGTATAAAAAAGGGATGTTCGTCTGGGGTGTTCAGATATCGATGATGTCGTTCTGATGAAAATCGCGGTTATCGTTTGCCGACGCCATGTCCGCCCCCTTTTTTATTTCAGCCCCGAACGAGTGATCAATCGTTTTGTCTTTTTTCCCCTTCCGCAGAATGGCATCGCGTCTATTGGAATGGGTGGGATACCTCTGGATTGCTCAAGGTTTCGTTTTGTTCTTTGGGATTCTATATTCCTTTCGAAGATTCCAGAAGACTTTAATCGAACTATATTCCGCTGTCGGAGTATTGTAATCGATCATTTTCGTACGCCTCGATTCCTTGCAATGACAGGTTTCATTCGAGACTTATACAAAACACCGTTTGATGATGCCCTTTTCCTAAACATCGTTTGTTTTGGGGTATTTGAAGAGGCTTCTTCCTCTGCTCTACCCCTGTCAACAACCCCTGAAGATTTATTAAACATCACATAACGGCGCACATGAAGAAGAATACAATAGGATACACATGATTTCATACAAGATGCGAAAATGAGGTTTGATTTTACCACGACCCGTGACTTCAAGTGTATTTCGAACCAATACAACACTGAGGATCAGAGCCCAGAGTATTGAACCCCTATCCAAAATACGAAACAAGTCTACCCATGTTCTCATCAAAATTCACCCTTGTCTCACCGTTCTTCGGTGTTTGTATCACACAACTCTTTGTAGCCTAGTCTTCAGAGTTTAAGGTTCCAAATATCGATCAATAAAGATGATAAACACATAATTCTAATGTTCTGAAGCTATTTCGATGTCAAACTTTCCTTGTGTGTGTACCTGTGGCGTTTTGGCACCACAGCAAAACAATGAAGTCAAACTCAGTTGGCTACCTTTTTCAGCTATTCATTTTACTTAAAAGGTTCCAATGATAGTTGGGAAAATATCTACAAATTTACAAAGAATAATCATTGAACGACTGTTCATATAGAAACAATTCGTTTCTCTTCGCATTTAGTTTTATTACCGGTGTTTTCCTCATCGTATACCTGTGGCGAGAGCTCTATTGTACACCACTTGCTCCATTGGCTTCTGTCCCTCGTCTCCCTTTCCTCATGGAATGACGATCGGTTGCATTCCAATGACACCTGCAACACTCAAGGAGTGTGAAATCCCACACGTGCTAGTACACTCTTTCGATCTCGGAACCGTTGGAAAGTGATATGCTAGAGCAGGTGCCAAGCGCAAGAAATCGGCACTTACTGTCACACGAGTTCTTTGTTCTTTTGGGGGGTCGTCTGCTCCCCCCCCCCTCGTGGCTGGCACACGATAATCTGAGTGTCGAGAACGTCTTTTTTTCCAGACGTCACAGTACGGCCCTTACACGAAGTTGTCAATCTTTTGTTTGATGTAGCATGGCCAAATATAGACGCTGTGTCTAAAACTCGACCAAACCAACCCCCTTCTATATCAGTAAAGCTTTCTGTAACCGTATGTCTACTTATTGACGTTTGGTGAAGCTTGGTCAAATATTGTTCACACGTAATAAAACCCACCTACCAATCAACCTTTCGGACCTATACAAAATTACCCTCAGGGGCATATCTACTTCAGGTAATGTACGGGCTTCAAAAAGTCGAAGTACTCTAGTGATATTTTCTTTGTTGTTACATATCCCCTAAGGCTAGCACAGCTAGACCAGGTCCATGACATTATACTCCCAAAGGAAATCCAATACCAACAAAGGATCGGCAGCAAGATGCCGCCTATAGAGCCCCAGGCACGCAAGAATATCTTCAGGGGAAGCCTGCTCAGTAGAATACTTGGTGCAGACCTCAAAACACTTACAGCCATATTCACAAGTCTCGAGTTAACTCGAGAATCAGTTGATCCGCGAGTTAGAGTTAACTCGAGGATTATCAAAAACGGTATTCTCAAACGGAGTGTTAAGTGATCCGGGGATTAAAATGAGACGCTCGCTGTGATTGGCTACCTCACGATCACGTGGTATTGTTTACATTGGTTACGACGCCCCAATATGCATTCATACTGATCAAGCACGTACTTCGCCGTAGAATTGATTCCAAATTGTAAATCAATAGGACTCACACAGCATTTTAATATGAGTTTGGGAAATAATTTTTATTCTTCGACGAATTTGTATTTGCCATGGTCATATTCTAACGTTCGCTCTCTCAGGCTTTGCTGACGGAGATGCCGCCATCTATCGTTTCGCCAAGCTGCTTGTTTAAGATTAAGCAGCTACCTTTATTTTCATTTTCCTTTTGAATTTCAATAAAAATTATGTTTTAAAATTTCCATTTAAGCAATATTATAATGAGGACATGAGCTGCCATACAACAGGTGCTCCGTAATGATACGTCCAATCCAATCGTCGCAAGAAAACTGTAATTTAGCACATAATGAAATGTGTCCTCCATTTTGTATCGCTGAAAAGGTAGTACTGCGCATGCGTAACTCTTACTCGCGAGTTAACTCGCCGATTTCGGAGGATCAAAATGTAACACCGAACCGGCAGTTTAAACCACGGATCAGGACTTGTGAATACGGTTTTTTCGATAACTCGCGGATTATCGCTGATCCTCGAGTTAACACGGACTTGTGAATACGGCCGTTACAGCCATATTCACAAGTCTCGAGTTAACTCGAGAATCAGTTGATCAGCGAGTTAGAGTTAACTCGAGGCGTGTTAAGTGATCCGGGGATTAAAATGAGACGCTCGCTGTGATTGGCTACCTCACGATCACGTGGTATTGTTTACATTGGTTACGACGCCCCAATATGCATTCATACTGATCAAGCACGTACTTCACCGTAGAATTGATTCCAAATTGTGAATATATAGGACTCGCACAGCATTTTAATATGGGTTTGGGAAAAAAAATGCAAAGGTATTTAATTTCAAATTAAATTTTTATGGAAACCTAAATTTGGCAAGAAAGAATTGTACACAATGTCTTGACAGATGTATGTAATCTGATTATCTTTATACTTGTCAGTATGGGTGTGTGTTAGTGTCGTGAAAAGTAACTTGCATTGTCAATTTTCTTTCATTCGTAATAAATCAACAGAATAATTTTTATTCTACGACGAATTTGTATCTGCCATGGTCGTTTTCTACCGTTCGCTCTCTCCGGCTTATAGGACAGAGGTGGCGCCGTCTATCTTTTCGCTAAGCTGCTTGTTTAAGATTTACGCAGCTACCTTTATTTTCATTTTTCTTTTGAATTTCAATAAAAATATGTTTAAATTTTTCCATTTAAGCAATATTATGATGATGAGATGAGCTGCTATGTAGCAGGTGCTCCGTAATGACAGATCCAGTCCAGTCGTCGAAAGAATACTGTAATTGAGCATAGAATGAAATGTGTTCTCCATTTTGCTTTTCCAAAAAGATGGTACTGCGCATGCGTTAAATGTAACTCGCCGATTTCGGAGGATCAAAATGTAACACCGAAACGGCAGTTTAAACCACGGATCAGGACTTGTGAATACGGTTTTTTCGATAACTCGCGGATTATCGTTGATCCTCGAGTTAACTCGGACTTGTGAATACGGCCGTTAGAACCCTCAGTATATTTCAGAGATCTAGGATGCCCACTGCGGAGATCTTTTCTTTTCCCATGGGGGTTACTGTATTTACTAAACACAGGGGTCGTGCTCCCGGGAACAATCAAACGATATTTCCATGTTTCCATCCCACTACTTTGCTCCACAATCCCTCATTTTCCTTTTAAATCTTTTATTTGGCGTTGTTTTATTCACGCAGCTCGGTCAAACATATCCCTTGCGCCATAAAACCCAAAGCAAACCCTCTATATATTTAACACTTAAAAAGTTTAGATGAAAAACTCATTTAACAGTCAAAACAAAACCAATTTTACTGTAATTATTCCATCATAACATCCCATCGTTATTTAAAATGCTAATCAGGCTCCTTAATTAACAGGATTCACGAATATCATTTTTATTGCCAACACCATCCACCTAAAAAAACACACACATTTTTATCCTTCACATTTTATTATCTGCAGTGATCATTCTGATTGTGTTGTTTAGGAGATCGAGAAAAAAAATGAGATGCCGTATTTCATCAAGAAAATGCTCTAATGAAGTCTTTTCTGCTAATGGCCAGTAATCAGACTGTTTTCTCAAAACTCGCAATCATTTCTGATAAACAGAATGAAAAAGCGACTCGCTCTGGGGAATGCTGTAGGCGATTCGATGATTTCGGTGAAAATTTTGTGTAATGCCTTTCCCGAATCTCTGGAGTAGCATTTGGCGATTCGAAATCTCGACGGATTAATTAATGCTTATTTTTTCTGAATTCCTCTCATAAAATGGTTTAATTAATGCGAAGCGACTAATTAGCAATGTATTTACCGATGCTGCTATACGTCATAAGGAGTTTTCCTTATGTTATTTATATTGGGGACATAAAAATGTATCCTTGTTTTCAGTAAGTGAATTTTATATATGTTGTTTTGTTAACGTGTATTTAATAGTGGTGTGATTATTTGTATTGTTATGCGAAGTAAACTGCGTTTTTGTAATTGGATGTATATTGTAATTTTTTTAAATTAAAGTCCTTCTAGAGCAACACAACGGGCTATTGACCACGGTCCGGGATCAATCCCCTAAGGGAACCATTCGAGGACAACACCACGATTTTGAACCACGGTCAGATGACGAAGCAACACCTGAGCTGGCACCCAACTCCCCAAACTTCGACATCAACCCAACGTGAGGACTTTCGGCCACGACAGATTTAAGATGCTCCAGCCGCTTCTACACCATACGCTTACAAATATCCATGCACTGACCCGAATTCGATCCAGGAAGCTTTTTAACCTAGAGGCTAACACCTTAACCACCAAACCGGTTGGTTGGCTCGATGAAATCAAAAATGACTGATAGAATATTTATTTTACGTCGTAGATGCAGCTCTAATTATACTTGGAACAGTAAACACCGACTAGTTTGACAACATGCTACAAGATGTTCAATATTAGCCGCGCACTATATGACTTGTCAGAATCGAACCGAAAAAAATAGCTTATGTTGTGATAGAGTTTGGCCGCAAAGTTTCAGATGAAAGAGTGTTAGCGCGCATAGTTTTAGTGGGGTTGTAGAGAGAGAGAGAGAGAGAGAGAAGAGAAGAGAAGAGAGAGAAAAGAGAAGAGAGAGAAAAGAGAAGAGAGAGAAAAGAGAAGAGAGAGAAAAGAGAAGAGATAGAGAATAGAAGAGAGAGAAGAGAAGAGAGAGAAGAGAAGAGAGAGAAGAGAAGAGAGAGAGAAGAGAAGAGAGAGAAGAGAAGAGAGAGAAGAGAAGAAGAGAGAGAAGAGAAGAGAGAGAAGAGAGAGAAGAGAGAGAAAAGAGAGAGAGAAGAGAAGAGAGAGAAGAGAAGAAGAGAGAGAAGAGAAGAAGAGAGAGAAGAGAAGAGAGAGAAAAGAGAAGAGAGAGAAAAGAGAAGAGAGAGAAAAGAGAAGAGAGAGAAAAGAGAAGAGAGAGAAGAGATAGAGAATAGAAGAGAGAGAAGAGAAGAGAGAGAAGAGAAGAGAGAGAAGAGAAGAGAGAGAGAAGAGAAGAGAGAGAAGAGAAGAGAGAGAAGAGAGAGAAGAGAGAGAAAAAAGAGAGAGAAGAGAAGAGAGAGAAGAGAAGAAGAGAGAGAAGAGAAGAAGAGAGAAAAGAGAAGAGAGAGAAGAGAAGAAGAGAGAAAGAGAAGAGAGAGAGAAGAGAAGAGAGAGAAAAGAGAAGAGAGAGAAAAGAGAAGAGAGAGAAGAGAAGAAGAGAGAAAAGAGAAGAGAGAGAGAAGAGAAGAGAGAGAAAAGAGAAGAGAGAGAAAAGAGAAGAGAGAGAAAAGAGAAGAGAGAGAAGAGAGAGAAGAGATAGAGAATAGAAGAGAGAGAAGAGAAGAGAGAGAAGAGAAGAGAGAGAAGAGAAGAGAGAGAAGAGAAGAGAGAGAAGAGAAGAGAGAGAGAAGAGAAGAGAGAGAAGAGAGAGAAGAGAGAGAAAAGAGAGAGAAGAGAAGAAGAGAGAGAAGAGAAGAAGAGAGAGAAGAGAAGAGAGAGAAAAGAGAAGAGAGAGAAAAGAGAAGAGAGAGAAAAGAGAGAGAGAGAAAAGAGAAGAGAGAGAAGAGAGAGAAGAGATAGAGAATAGAAGAGAGAGAAGAGAAGAGAGAGAAGAGAAGAGAGAGAGAAGAGAAGAGAGAGAAGAGAAGAGAGAGAAGAGAAGAGAGAGAAGAGAAGAAGAGAGAGAAGAGAAGAGAGAGAAGAGAAGAGAGAGAAGAGAAGAGAGAGAGAAGAGAAGAGAGAGAAGAGAAGAGAGAGAAGAGAAGAGAGAGAAGAGAGAGAAGAGAGAGAAAAAAGAGAGAGAAGAGAAGAGAGAGAAGAGAAGAAGAGAGAGAAGAGAAGAAGAGAGAAAAGAGAAGAGAGAGAAGAGAAGAAGAGAGAAAGAGAAGGAGAGAGAGGGAGAGAGAGAGATATGCTCATACACTTAGATGTGTGTATTTCTGCTTGGTATTGGGACGAGTATACATCACCCCAACAAAATGAATTATTTTTTAAGTTTGTGAACTGCGATCCACAGTTAATTATCGAACATGATATTCGATTTCACTTCTAACTTACCAGTTTGGTCAAATAAGGCTCATGCATTATCAAACCAGTAAACTCTATGAGAGGCATTTTCTGTCAAACTAGAAGTAGGTGACAGAAGTACTTCAGCGGATGAACGCGTTTCCTGTACGTATTCCGAATGTGATGTTACTTAGTTTGCTTTTGGAATGCAATTTCCACACGTCGCCAATATATGCTCCAAAGAAAGAATTCCTAATCAATAACAGCTCCAAATCCGGAATAGTTCATTGACATAGAAGATGTGTTATTTATAAAGTGTTTGTGGTGAAATTTGTGCGGTGTAGGAAAGTTGTTCCGTAGCTAGAGAAGAAACAAAATGTGTGACAAGGAGCAGACTGCAGAACATCGTAACTTACGATTGAAAAAAAATTGACCAAATATTTGATAAAATTAAGTAAAATTGTTCTGCAAAGACTTTGTTTGTCCTGCA
>OX375874.1:12888474-12917981 GCA_947359465.1 Metellina segmentata | reverse complement strand
ATTTATTTTACGTCGTAGATGCAGCTCTAATTATACTTGGAACAGTAAACACCGACTAGTTTGACAACATGCTACAAGATGTTCAATATTAGCCGCGCACTATATGACTTGTCAGAATCGAACCGAAAAAAATAGCTTATGTTGTGATAGAGTTTGGCCGCAAAGTTTCAGATGAAAGAGTGTTAGCGCGCATAGTTTTAGTGGGGTTGTAGAGAGAGAGAGAGAGAGAGAGAGAGAGAAAGAAGAGAAGAGAGAGAGAGAGAGAAGAGAGAGAAAAGAGAAGAGAGAGAGAAGAGAGAGAAGAGAAGAGATAGATAATAGAAGAGAGAGAAGAGAGAGAAGAGAAGAGAGAGAGAAGAGAAGAGAGAGAAGAGAAGAGAGAGAGAGAAGAGAAGAGAGAGAAGAGAGAGAAGAGAAGAGAAGAGAGAGAAGAGAAGAGAGAGAAGTGAAGAGAGAGAGAAGAGAAGAGAGAGAAGAGAGAGAAAAAAGAGAGAGAAGAGAAGAGAGAGAAGAGAAGAAGAGAGAGAAGAGAAGAAGAGAGAAAAGAGAAGAGGGAGAGAGAGAGAAGAGAAGAGAGAGAGAGAAGAGAGAGAGAAGAGAAGAGAGAGAGAAGAGAAGAGAGAGAAGAGAGAGAAAAAAGAGAGAGAAGAGAAGAGAGAGAAGAGAAGAAGAGAGAGAAGAGAAGAAGAGAGAAAAGAGAAGAGAGAGAGGGAGAGAGAGAGAAGAGAGAGAGAGAGAAGAGAAGAGAGAGAAGAGAAGAGAGAGAGAAGAGAAGAGAGAGAAGAGAGAGAAGAGAGAGAAGAGAGAGAAAAAAGAGAGAGAAGAGAAGAGAGAGAAGAGAAGAAGAGAGAGAAGAGAAGAAGAGAGAAAAGAGAAGAGAGAGAGAAGAGAAGAGAGAGAGAAGAGAAGAGAGAGAAGAGAAGAGAGAGAAGAGAAGAGAGAGAAGAGAAGAGAGAGAAGAGAAGAGAGAGAGAAGAGAAGAGAGAGAAGAGAGAGAAGAGAGAGAGAAAAAAGAGAGAGAAGAGAAGAGAGAGAAGAGAAGAAGAGAGAGAAGAGAAGAAGAGAGAAAAGAGAAGAGAGAGAGGGAGATAGGGAGAAGAGAAGAGAGAGAGAGAAGAGAAGAGAGAGAAGAGAAGAGAGAGAAGAGAAGAGAGAGAGAAGAGAAGAGAGAGAAGAGAGAGAAGAGAGAGAAGAGAGAGAAGAGAGAGAAAAAAGAGAGAGAAGAGAAGAGAGAGAAGAGAAGAAGAGAGAAAAGAGAAGAGAGAGAGGGAGAGAGAGAGAAGAGAAGAGAGAGAGAAGAGAAGAGAGAGAAGAGAAGAGAGAGAAGAGAAGAGAGAGAAGAGAAGAGAGAGAGAAGAGAAGAGAGAGAAGAGAGAGAAGAGAGAGAAGAGAGAGAAAAAAGAGAGAGAAGAGAAGAGAGAGAAGAGAAGAAGAGAGAGAAGAGAAGAAGAGAGAGAAGAGAAGAAGAGAGAAAAGAGAAGAGAGAGAGGGAGATAGGGAGAGAGAGAGATATGCTCATACACTTAGATGTGTGTATTTCTGCTTGGTATTGGACGAGTATACATCACCCCAACAAAATGAATTATTTTTTAAGTTTGTGAACTGCGATCCACAGTTAATTATCGAACATGATATTCGATTTCACTTCTAACTTACCAGTTTGGTCAAATAAGGCTCATGCATTATCAAACCAGTAAACTCTATGAGAGGCATTTTCTGTCAAACTAGAAGTAGGTGACAGAAGTACTTCAGCGGATGAACGCGTTTCCTGTACGTATTCCGAATGTGATGTTACTTAGTTTGCTTTTGGAATGCAATTTCCACACGTCGCCAATATATGCTCCAAAGAAAGAATTCCTAATCATAACAGCTCCAAATCCGGAATAGTTCATTGACATAGAAGATGTGTTGTTTATAAAGTGTTTGTGGTGAAATTTGTGCGGTGTAGGAAAGTTGTTCCGTAGCTAGAGAAGAAACAAAATGTGTGACAAGGAGCAGACTGCAGAACATCGTAACTTACGATTGAAAAAAAATTGACCAAATATTTGATAAAATTAAGTAAAATTGTTCTGCAAAGACTTTGTTTGTTCTGCAGTTTTAAGCACTTTCTACTCCCGGGGGTATACGTACAGGAAACCCTTTCTGAAGCCGGAAAACTACCTTCAACTTTGTTTGACAGATAACGTCTCTAATAGACAACGATGAGACTTTTAAAAATTTCGAAACAGCAAAAATTATTCAAAAAAAACATCCTTGTCAACTGACCGAGGTTCAAAATTAAGTGGTGTTGTCCTCGGATCTTTCCTTTCGGGTCTAATCCTGAACCGTCGCCTGCCGAGCAACCGGCCTGGTGGTTAAGGTGTTAGGTTCCTGGTTCGAATCCGGGTCAGTGCATGGATGTTTGTAAGTGTATGGTGTAAAGGCAGCTGGTGCACCTTAAATCTGTCGTGGCTGAAAGTCCTCACGTTGGGTTGGTGGGGAAGCTTGGAGAGTGAGGTGCCAGCTCGGTTGGTTTTTGATTCGTCATCTGACCGTGGTTCAAAATAACTTGATGTTATCCTCGGACCTCTCCCTTAGGGAATGGATCCCGGACCGCCGTCAATAACCCGTGGTGTTGCTCTAGTACGACGTTAATTAAAAAAATAACAAAATTACCAATTACCCGGACCGTTGCCAACAGTCCGTTGTGTTGCTCCAGCGCGACGTTGATTGAAACGCCTACCTACCAAATTGAATCTCCCCCGTCCTACCTATCTGGCAACAGAACGATCAAACGCCGACTTAATGGTCCGTTACCCTGACTATCCAGCAACCATGAAAAGCAAATAACTCCACGTAATAGTCAGGCAACCCATCCGACCGTTAATCGAGTCAGCTGGACACATCGTCCGGTAATTAATTCAACCGTCCCGTTAACACACACTTTCCACATTCCGTACATATTATTCCGATGTCTTTTTCTCCCTTCGGCGATGGGACGCGTCTTTCAATGATGGAGCCGTTAAAGTCACAGTCACTCGCCTTTGTTTACTGCTTTTCATCTAGTTGCTAGGGGTGATACTGTTATCCGAGGAGGGAGTGATAGTTCCAGTAAGTAGATGGGTCAGACGATATGGGGCTTTCTAATTCTCTACAAGAAGACAGAAGGAACTCAGGACCTCAACCTTCCTCGTGGTTTTCTAGTCGAGATATCTCGTCATCATAAAAAAAAATTAACATATTTATGACGAGGTATCTCTTTTTAAAGATATCCCTTTCATTACGATTTGACCAATCTTTATGATGATATATCTACTCATAAAGATATGGCGAGATATCTCGTCATTATCAGAATTGGTCAAATCTTAACGGGCAAGATATCTCGTCGAAACAACTTGGAGAGCTGACGTCAAAATGAGGCGGTGGTGAAACGTTGGTTTAAGTAGCGGATTAGCAACAGGAGGGTTGGGAGCTAGGGTTGTCAACTTTTTCTGAGACAATTCCGGGACATATTGCGCAAAAATGAAATATTAATACTGTCACTCCAAATGCAAAATGTTGTGTGTCTAAAAGATGCATTTTTGAGAAGATAAAAAAACCCGAAATATTTCCTTATGATTTGATTCTTTTATTATATACTTTGGGTTTAGTTATTGGTTTATAGGATCAGCTGGATGACATAACAGATTTTGCCACCTGATAGGAACGCACAAAATGCCACATATAGCCACAGTAAAAGAAAAAATAGAATTTTTAACATTCAACCTTTGGGAGCTCAAAACTAGCACCGATTAAAAACGTGTACGTGGGTATGTTGAAAACATAGCCTCGATCTAAAAATGTTTGAAGGTTAAACGTTCATATAATTTATTCTGCGTCTAGTATCTAGTTTAATGCCAGAAGCCGTAATAGCTGGCTTGAAAGAGTAACGGATTAGCTACAGGAAGGTTCCCAGTTCGAATCCAACCAGGACCGTCGTATGTAGTGGGCTGGTGTACTTAGATATGTAATGTCCTCACATTGGCGTAGTGTGGATGTTTGGAGTGTGGGGTGCCTGCTCAGGGTGGTGACTTCGTCATCTTATCGGGGTTCAAAATTACATACTGTCATCCCCAGGTGCAGAATTATATTCAGTATTCTCCAACACAGCTCCAAGCAATTGCAATTGTTCTGCAGGCATTTGATCCTAATTTTGAAAACCGCAGTCAAATAAAAAACAGACGTAAAACACAATTTTCGGCTAAATATGTGTTACACATATTTATAATAAACATTAAAATTGATTTACTTACTTTACATAAAACCAAGGCATATTTTCAGAATTTGCAATTCTGGTCCATAACTTTTGAAGTTAAATAGTTTGTCAATGACATAGAAGATGTGTTATTTATAAAGTGTTTGCGGTAATTTGGGAGGTGCAGGTAGGTTGTTAGTAGCTAGAGAATGGAAAAAAGGTCTGTCAAGGAGCGCTCTTTGCACTGCAGAACATCGTAACTTATGATTTAAAAAAAATCGGCCAAAATTTTTATAAAATGAAGAAAATATTGTTCTGCGACGTACGTTGCAGTTTTAAGCACTTTCTGCTACGGGGAGTAACGGATCAGCTACAGAAAAGTTCTGAGTTCGAATCCAATCAAGGAACGTAGTGTGTGGTGGGCTGGTGTACTTAAATATGTAATGTCCTGCAATTCCCTCACGTTGGCATGGTGTGGATGTCTGGAGAGTGTTGTGCCAGCTCAGGTGTGACCTCGTCATCTAACCGTGGTTCAAAATTACATGGTGTCCTCGGATTTGGATCTTCCTCCCTTTGGATCCGGATTGAGCGTCGCCAATAGCTCGTGTTACTTCAGTGAGACGTTACTTAAATGCCTACTTCATTTTATTGGAGCCTCTCTGTAATTTGGTAATTTTTTAACTAACCTTTTAAACGCCGCAATTCATTTTTAAAGTTTTTTATTTAAATTTTTCGTTTAAATGGCTTATTTTACAGCTAGTATAACTGTTCTAGACCTTTTTTGGCTGAAAAAAAATCCTAAGTGTGATTTTGAGGATGTTCCCATTTGGGAACATTGGCGTTTGGGATGAAGTAAATAGGGGCATTTTTCCGAAAGGTAATTTTTTTTTGCAATAGACTCAAAAGGAGGACTAAATTTGGTTTCTATTTCATACTTTTATATATTTCTCTTCGGAAGGATACATTTTTCTCTCTTTGCCAGTGCTACGGGGGAAGCAAGATAAATATATCTGCGTTTTGCATGCAAGGCACTGCTTTCTAACATTCTTCTTGCACAATTTTGCAACGTCCTTGGGTGCAAGCGACGAGATAGTGTTCGTCTGTCTTTCTAAGGTGAATTGGTAGATGAGATCGTGGTCCTGGTCTTGCTGAGACGACTCTTGATCCTAGTGGAGCCGCTGCTTTGGCACTATCCTATTTGCCTGAGTAAATTTCCATCCTATATAGATACTCATTAGATGAGCATATTATCCAAATTTTGTACCTAAATCTGATGGGGTTTTCGCGAATAAGCATCTTACAAGAATGATGTCCGTAATATGGCACCATTGATCTGTCAATGCTGAGTTTATCGTGAAAAGCTCCAAATTGAATCACGTTTCTACACATATTATCGTATATTGGTGCAATCTTTTTTATTTTCTTACCCAGTTGAACATCCTTATTGTTGTCAACAAGATGAAAGTAATTTTTAAGCTGACGAAAGCGTGCTCTAGCCATTATCTTAGGAAAGAATGTAACACATGTGTCTCCAGAATTACTCTAATATAAGTACTCTGTAGGCACCGTGCGGTAACCGCTCAAAAGAAGTAGACCTAGGAACTGAAGAATATCTTCCCAGCTACCTGTTATAATCTGCCCCTTTGTAGTGTATACAACGCTGTCATCGCAACTAGATGTTGCACTTAATTCATAGGGAGTATTTTGTGGAATAACTCTAGATGATCCATTGTCTCGGTTCAGCCAGCTTTTCAAGGCTTTTTCCTGAAGTATTATTATCCAATGTTGCATCCATTTTCCATCTGGGATGGGGTTCTTGTCTTCGCTTCTTTGCACTTGGAGCAGAACATGAGGGTGCGCTTCTTCTTTGATCTTCGCCCGAATCGGGAATTCGGCCATCTGAAATAGTCGAATCACCATCTTCATTGTTATTCATCAGGTCAATCTGGCCACAAACATCTTGAGAACGAACCTCATTCAAAGCTTCAACGTTGATTTGTTCTTCATCACTCAAATCAGCGTCTTCATCAGAAGGCAATATGTAAAGATCCGGATCGTCTATGTCCTCGAGCTCGTCATCGGATAGGCTGTTGAAAAATTCCTGCGCGGCTCACAGGAACTTGCGATGTATCTCTGAAAGATGTAGGTGACACGGAGTGATACTTGAGAAGCACTTGAATAGTCAATTCCTATTAGGAATGGTGTATTAAGTAAAAAAAAAAGATTAAAACTACATCGGTCAGCGTATACTATACAGTAATACTCTCTGAGATAGGCGGGAAAGAAAATCTTTGGTCAGAATGAAACCCATTGGTTGAAACCGTAACGACTACAGGTCACACCTTCGTCAAGTCTTGAAAAAGGAATATTGTTGGAATGTGATCTTTGCAAAGGTCATTCAGAACGCGCTCCACTCTTTTTCTACCCGTAAATCACGTGATACATTTCAACTAACCATTTCCCCAAAGGGGAATGTGGTTACAATTCTTGTAAAGTGATTAGATTGAAAGAAATCATCCTAATCGCAAACATTTATAACTATAACAATGCGATTACCTTACAATAGAGTATCACGGTTTGCAGAGAAAACGGGTGTTAGGCACATGCAGATACAAAGTGCCAGCTGGAAGTATGAAAGAATCAGCCACCACATTTATTAAGTTACTCATAGCAGAAGAATTGTGATAATTAAAAAAAAAAGGAGAATATTGACTCAAATTTTGAGAGTTAAAAAAATCCCCTCAAACACTATACCCCAAACGCCAATGTTCCCATTTGGGAACATCAAAATTGTTGTAAGAATTACTACTTACAAATGATACTTGAAAATATTTTGTTAATTTGTAAGGGAATATATGTCCCTTGTGTGTGTGTGACTACCAAATCACGTCAATAAAATTGTTTTTAAATTTAATTTTAAAACAGCAGAAATTAAAATGTGCATGACACTTTAAAGTTCACAAATTCAGTAAATTTGACCTAAATTATGTAAAAAAACTGAATTTATTTTTTGAAAAACGGTGGCACCTAAAATAAATTCATATTATTGTGTGACATTTCGGAAAGTATGAATATTCTAAACAAAAAATAAAGTTATTAAAAAAATTCACAAAAAATTGTTCCCATTTGGGAACATTGGCAGGTAAAAGGCTAACGTCGTACTAGAGAAACACAATGGGCTATTGATCACGTTCCGGTATCAATCACGAAAGGAAAAAAATCTGAGGACAATGCCTCGCAATTTTGAACCACAGTCAGATGACGTGGCAACACCTTAGAGCTGGGATTCCCAATCGGTTGTGCGAGTACCACTGGTGGTACGCGGCAACGTTTCAGGTGGTACGCAAGGATGATACTACGAGCGGCCCAAATATTCTACGAAGTTTGTTCGATTTTTTAGTATGTACAACCACGTTATGCTATTTCTTATGCCCTTTGTTACTACTTACAAGTGTGAGAGTGGTTTTTCCGAACTTTTGTGTATAAAAAATAAATATAGAAACAAATTAAGTGTTGAAGAGGACTTAAGAGTGAAGGTTCGCTCCATTGCTCCTCATATTAATATTTTAATAAAAGACAAACAAGTTCCGCACTAAAAATTGATTTCTGATTTTGTTAATACTAGGGGGTCTGCCCCCTGCTCGCTAACGCTCGCCAACCCCCGGAGGATTGCTTCGCAATCCTCATTGGTTCGCTGCGCGAACCTATGCTCGCTTCGCTCGCCTCAATGAAGACATGTGTCCTAGCAGAAGAGATTGTTTACAAAATATGTTTCCAAAAAAAATGTTTTTCAAATCTTAATTTGCTGTATTACAGAAAAAATATATACAGTATCTCTAAAATCAGAATTCAAATGAAAACTTTGTGCAAATTTTGACTCGAAATGTGAGCGTTGCTTTGGAAATTGAATACCCAGCATGTTGTTTGTGTGTACATTTTCCCAGCACTCAAACGACCCACACTTTTTCATTGAGTTTGTTGTCGAAAGTTGTAGTATAAACGTCTTGTTGAACTATAATTGTTGGTCCTGAAAAGGACCTTTTTTTAAATGGCCCTGAAAAGATCCTCCGCTTTCTTTGATTTCTATTATAAACTAACTGCAACAGCTCATTAAAATTTCCTTTTTTTTTTCAATAAAATTTCATTCGATAACGCTATAAATTCAATCGATGCGCGAGACTTTGCGATAAGCAAACAATCGTACAATGTTGCCAAAACGCGATTACAAGTAACGTCTTTTTTGCGTTCCACGTAAGAGAATTATATATATAGATTTGTTTTCTTAGTTTGTACTAATTATTTAAAATTATTTGTTGACCTGTGAGTAAAAAATAAAACTGTAATTTTCAATAATCGTTTTACTTTCTTCCTTTATTAAAACATCATTAATACGAAATACAAGTGCATTAATCATAAAATATGAAGCTTTCTTAGTATTTTAATTAAAATAAAACAAGCCATTCGTCACTTTTTTGACATTAGATATACGTTTCTATAAAAATTTAGGACGAGTGTGGTGCTTCAGGTGTTGTCCTCGTTCTTCGATCCTGGCTCCAAATGCGTTGTCCTTGCATCTTTCCCTTCGGGATTGATCCCGAACCGTGTACAATATCCTTTAGCTATAGTGCGACGTTAATTAACTACCTTACTTACCTTTCTTTTCATAAACACTTGAGATTGTCTTGTATATGGAGTAGCTTGTCTTCATATAGTCCTTGCGCCATAATATCCCAAACCAGTTAACCACCTCATTTTGCAGAGGAATAGCTCTATTTTTTCACCACTTATAGACAGTAAAAAGATAATCCCTTTCTTAAACACCAAGGCGGGGCATTTTTTTTTTCAAATAGGCCATCCCTAATTGCCTCTTATTGCATTGGGAATAAAACTGCCGCAATTGAAAGCCATAATTAAACTCAAACAGAACGAACCCCAACGTGGATATGAAGGCCAAAAAAAAGGCTGGATGATAATGGAGGATTTGAAGAACTATCCACACTTTTGTCGAAATTGTGGGTGTATGTGTTCTTTTTTGTGCCTCACCGATACGTTGTAATTAAAACGAAAAGTTCCCGAAAGGTAATAATGGAAGGCGGTTACAGTGAAAAAAGAACTGCTATTTTTGCGGAAGCCAATCTCTCTTATGGCAATGTTTGCACAAGTCGTTTGCAGACACGAATGGAAACAATTTTATGGACCATGGTATCTTTTTTTTTTGCGAAAGAATTTTTTTTTCTGGTTCGTGTAGCGTAGATTTAATAAAGTGTTGCAATTAAATGAATAATTGTGTAGACGAAAATTATTTTTGGCGTTTTATTGGCGGTGTGACGTTTTTACGAGCTTGTTTTATGTCGCATGATGCCATTCCAAATCCCAGTGTAAACGCTCTAGGAATTAACGTCCAACAAGCTGCATTGTTTTCCCTTGAAGAATTAGTTCGCAAACGATACAGACAAACAAGTCGTTAACGATATTTCGAGATGAAAAATGGCTACCTAATACAGGTGATTTTTTTTCCTCTTTTTTATCCTCGAATATAAATATTAATAAGGTATTAACAATCTATTTATTCTCGTTTGCAATTTTTTTAAAGCGTATGTTCTAATCATTATTTATTTTTTTGTGTTTCGTATTTCACAGCTGCAATGAGAAATATGAGAACCCGAAGCGTCTATTATTCTAAAAACAAATATAATTATGCTTAAAGCAGATTAATGTGTTTCTATGGCATTAATTCCTTCGTGAATAGTTCCTTACCTCGTCTGGAAAGACAGATTACATACATGACTGTAGATGTGTAATGAAATAATAGATGTACGTATATATACATTTTTTCAAAACAATGGAAATAAATATATTTTACTAAATAGTTTGGTACGTCGCTTTTTTTTTATATGTATAAAAAGCAAATGCTTGAAACGTGGGATTGCATACAATTTTTGTCGAAGATGAACATTAATATTTTGTTTTAGACGCCGCATTTAAATGAATTTATGACTTTTGCTAATGAATTTGTGTATGTAATTACGACTTACTTTAACATATGCGATTCAATTTTTAAATTTGTGAATGTTGAATTTAAGATGCATTAGTTTTGAAGTAGGAATACTCATTTTTATGGTTTGAAAAATCTCTACTATTACGAAAGGAAGTGTTTGTGTATGTCTGTCGTCTCTGTGCTGTATCCTGACGATTCTATGGCTGATTGGAAGATTTGGCATCCAGGTAGTCCGAATTTTTTGCGATTTTTCTGTCGCGCTCGAATTTTAAAATTCAATCTAGATAACTTAAAAGTTAATTTATTGGAATTTAATTATTATTGTTTTCCTTTGAATGGCAACAGTTTAAAGAGAACACAGATTCTAAATTTATTTTTTCCTCTTCACTTTCCGAGCAACGATTTTAGCGGAACAAATAAAGTTTTGATTGGAGTTATGTTATCATTTTTTTCTATCTCCAAGATCGTTGAAGATCTATATATATAATTCTCTTACGTGGCACGCAAAAAAGACGTTATTTGTTATTGCGTTTTGGCAACATTGTGCGATTGTTTGTTTACCATCACGAAGTCTCGCTCCTCAATTGAATTCATAGCGTAATCGGATGAAATTTTATTGAAAAAATTAATTTTAGTCGAGCTGTTGTAGTTTATAATAGAAATAAAAGAAAACGGGCTATCTTTTCAGGGCCAGCAATTGTAGTTCAACAATACGCTTGAACTTCAACTTTAGACAACAAACTCAATGAAAAAGTGAGTGGCTCGAGTGCTGGGGAAATTTACACACAAACAACGTGCTGGGTATTCAATTTCCAAAGCAACGATCACATTTCGAGTTAAAATTTGCACAAAGTTTTCATTTGAATTCTGATTTCAGAGGTACTGTATATATCTTTTCTGCAAACAGCAAATTTATATTGAAAAAAAAAAGTTTTTTTTTTTTTTTTTTTTTTTAAATATCATATTTTGTAAACAATCCCTTCTGCTAGGACACGTGTCTTCATTGATGCGAGCGAAGCGAGCATAGGTTCGCGCAGCGAATCAGTGAGGATTGCAAAGCAATCCTCCGGGGTTTGGCGAGCGCTAGCGAGCAGGGGGCTGGCCCCCTAGTAGAGTAAAAATTTCAACGGATTTGAAATCTCCGGAAAATTTGACATTACATCGATACCTAAAAATATGATTTTTTTTAAATAAATAATTTTTAAATTGTAACTTTTATATTTTTTCCCATACGAATTTGATCTTAGCTATCGAGAGATCACAGCTACCATTATCTGCTATTTAAATTATAACTTTTTTATTTTTGCAAAACGAATATTTTGGGCGCAGTAGACAATGACATCACGACTTTGATATTCTTCAGTGCTTTTTCTACCTCAGTGATCGTTGAAGATAGAATAAAACTTTCAGCTGATTTGAAATCTGTGGAAAATTTTACATTAGATCGATTCCTAATGTATTATTTTTCTTTTAAAAAATAACTGGTCAATTGAATATCTTTCATATTTTCGCAAGAGATTGTGACGTCACGCCTATTGCATCTGTTCGAAATTAAATGGGTAATAGCAGCAATCACCGGGGTAGGCGAGCGTTAGCAAGCAGTGGCGATTGGATATTGGTGTTCGTTTGCGAAGCAGACCAAATGAGAATTTGTAGCAATCCCCGGGGGATAGCCGAGAAGTGGTTCCACCTCACCCCACTGAAAGAACTGTCACGGGCAACGCCGTGCTGGCCGCGAAGTAACTCGTATTAAATAAGATCCATTGCAAACTTTAGAATACAGGATGAGGGTTCGCCCCACGTTGTGATTTAAAATCCGGTGATGAATCATTGGTTTTGTGAATATTCAGGAGAATTACCGTTAAGGAAACACTATTTTCTGAAGATATTAAGTTTTTTACTCTTTGAGAGGATCACATTGCATAGTTCCACTTTACAACCTGCAGTCTTCTCTGCATGAATCGGGCTGTCCTGGTCGACTGCACTAGCAACCTACAAGTTGTAGGTGGAGAAGGTTCGATTTCTCCCTGGGTGCTTTTCTTTTTTATGTTTTAGTAAATAGCCAAAACCAACTTTATATGATTTCTAACCAAGTTTGTTTCCACGACGTATCTCGTCATTAGTAAGTAGGGTTGCCAACTTTTCCTGAGACAATTCCGGGACATATTGCGCAAAGAAATATTCGTATTGAATTATTTCCTTATGATTTGATTATATTATTATATACTTTGGGTTTAGTTATGTCATCATCTGATCCAATACACTAATAAGAGATTTTGCCATCTGATGAAAATCTCAAAATGCCACACATAGCAATAATAAAAGAAAAAAATAGAAATAATTTTTAACAGTTTGAGTGACGATATATGTATTGGCTTGGGATAGTAGGGAAACGGACGTTTGGTTGTACACTAAGTCACGTGCAACAGAAAGAATTACTTTTGAGTGTAGGTGATATTGGTCGATAGCGCTTTCTCTGAATTTCCGGGACAGTTTAACATTCAACCGGGATTCTGGACACAACTTCAATTACGGGACAATCCGGGACCGTTAGTTACCCTATTAGTAAGTGACCAGATATTTGTGGAATAAATATCTCGTCAGAATGCAATTAACCAGACCTCGATCTCATCAGCATAACAAATCGGAAATATATATCTTGATGACTAGACATATCTTCAATCTCCGTCAGATCTTGATGGATGAGCCATGAGCTGCGTAAACCATTTGGTAAGTTAACATAACATATGTATTTTAAGGGGCATTATTTAATCCGATTTTCAATGCGTGGTGTTTCTGTTCACTTGCAAATGAGTCGAAAGTCACATCTATTTTTGCAGCTCAAGTCACAAACACCTCGGTGTGACGTCAGAAATAAACTGTAGAACAAGTTTTTGAATGTAACTAATGAATAGATCTTTTCATTAGCAAGATTTGTTTCGCAATGTCTAGTTAGCGGAAGAAAAATTAGCGACAACAGTTTGGCAATAACAACGAAATTAGGCTTATTGAAATTCCGTAACCTCGTGCACACACCCCATGTGTCAAGAGGCAAATCACTTTTACGAGTTTATCGCGTCCCGTCCATCTCTTCACTTCCCTTCACATGCGAGGACCACACGTGAGTTTCGAGCCTTTGCGAAGTGCGAGCAGAAATGATCAATGGCCATGGTTTAAATTGAAATTGCTCACTCTCGCCAAACGACTGATTATTTCTCTAATGGAAGAAACTAAATGGAAAAAGAATTCTTTAAATGATAGAAAAGATAGAACTTTTCTTGTCCGACCGAGAAATTTTTCGGTTGTTTCCGAAAACCAGAAAAATGATAAATGATTTCACTTTGCTTCAAAGAAAGTACGAAAAATTTTCTCTCAAGAAAGCATGCTTAAAAACACTCGCTCGAAGCGAACTAGTTATAAACAGTTTGGAATTCTTTATAAAAAAATAAAATAAAAACCAGCGACCGTTTAAAAGAGCAAACGATCTGAAAATGAGTCTACTCAATTTCTTGCCTAAAGAGAATAAAACTGAACCGAAGAGAATAAAACGATAAGAAAACAAGCGGAAAAAGAACGAATACATACGTTTTTTGGAAAATATTTATGAGCACTCTCTCTCTAAATATTTCAGACGGGGTAAACATTTAACTTATTTGTTTTTGAGTCGGAAAGAGGTAAAATTTGCTGGGAAATAAGCCTTCTGCTTGATTGATTCAAAGATATAATTCTTCAAAAACCTTCTTAATTAAAACGTTAAGTACTTTCGTTTTATGCTTATTTGAATGCGCTCAAGGATTAAAGGAGCTAAAAACCCTTTAGTATAACTCTTCTAGGCAGTAAAGCGAATAAAACGACACTTGATTTCTGTTTGTAGTTTTTCTCTCCAATTGTGTGTGTGTGTGTGTGTGTGTGTGTGTGTGTCTGGACTTTTTATTGCTGTCTAGCCGAGATTACACAGTTTCGAAAAGAATAAATATGGCCGTGTATTTTTCATAAAGACGAGGACATTATGCTTCGTTTTTTTTCTTCCAAAAATTAAATTCCTCAAGTGTCGCACTTAAGAAATTTGATCTTTGAACGTTGGCAATAAAACTTGAAATTTAGTTTATTCCGAATTTTTAATGGATTTGTTTCGTGATAGTCTTTGAACTTTGGAAATGGAGAAATTATTAAGCAAATGTCCGCAAATTTTGCTATTAATATGTTTCTGGATTCTGGAAGCCATTTTGAAAATCACTCTGGACTATTCTGTTTAAATGGGATTGTTCATGAAAATTTACAGCTAAAAATAATTTTCAAATAGCTTTTCAGATAAATAAGCTAAATTGCGTTCAGTGAATTTAAAAACTACGCGTGCCGAAATTGTTTAAATATTTATAAAGTTTTCCTTAAATGGCACACCCGGTTGGAAGATTAATGGATTAGCAACCGGAGGGTTGTGAGTTCGAATCCGACCTAAGATTCGTGTACTTGTAGGCTGTCGTGGTCTCAAATATCTCTAATATTCGTTTGTTGCTAAGTGGTAATTTTTTCGGTTACGCGAGAGATAATTAGACAGGCATCTATGGCTCAAAATGGATTTCGTGTATACATCCTCAGAACCAGGTTCCGAACTAAGGAGCTATTTAAACGAGGGTCAGAGATAAGTACAGCCCTTAGCAAAGAAGCTATGTAGAACTCGTGTAGATTGTAAATAATATCTACACGGGTGTTTCAAGACATCTAGTTCCAAATTTAAGGAATGCCTACCTCTAGACCAAGAGATAGACCACTTTTATCTACCCCAACTTTACCATAAACTTTGTTATGTGTTTCAGAATACCCATAACCTACTGTCTTCAGAGAGGCTTTACTTAAGGTTGGCGAGTGGTGGGGGGCCGAGTAATGACGTCATCAATATGGCTGCCACGCAAACATGTGACACTTTACTTAAACGAACCTAGCTCTTCAACGAAGCATCGTAGAGCATTTTTATATTTTTTAATTGCTCATAATGAAACAACCATTGTGTTTTATGTAATAACAATATAGTTCGTAAGCGTAATAGTTTTCCTGATATTTAGTCCGAAACGTACATTTTTAAGAGTTATTGTGTGAATGTGTTTAAAGTCCAACAACTCTTAAATCGTTAAGAAAATTAAAAAAAAAAGCAAGATTTAAAATGTTTACTAAGATTGAGACGATTGAAAAATGCCATAAACATGGCTTTGGATGCATAAGGAGAAAGTAAATGGCAGTTATTATCTTACTATTGATGCCAAATACTACTTGACAAGCCCGCTGTGGCGGAGATCTTGAGAGTTAACACTGACCTCTCTGATGTATTAGTAGGGACTTGAAATGTATTACAATCACAAACAAAGACTAAGTAATCTATATATATAATTCTCTTACGTGGCACGCAAAAAAGACGTTATTTGTAATCGCGTTTTGGCAACACTGTACGATTGTTTGTTTATCGCGAAGTCTCGCGCAGCGATTGAATTTATAGCGTTATTGGATGAAATTTTATTGGAAAAAAAAGGAAATTTTAATGAGCTGTTGCAGTTAGTTTATAATATAAATCAAAGAAAGCGGAGGATCTGTTCAAGGCCATTTAAAAAACGGTCCTTTTCAGGGCCAACAATTATAGTTCAACAAGACGCTTGCACTACAACTTTCGGCAACAAACTCAATGAAAAAGTGTGCTTTGAGTGCTGGGGAAATGTATACAAATAACATGCTGGGCATTCAATTTCCAAAGCAGCGCTCACATTTGGAGTCAAAATTTGCACAAAGTTTTCATTTGAATTCTGATTTTAGAGATACTGTATATATTTTTTACGCGCGTATGTATATACATACTGTATATACATACGTTCGCGCAGCGAACCAATGAGGATTGCGAAGCAATCCTCCGGGGGCTGGCGAGCGATAGAGAGCAGGGGGCAGGCCCCCTAGTAAACAAATAAAATAACAAATGCTTATGTTATATATATATACAGGGTGTTTCAGTGAACCGTTTCAGAACTTCTAAGAGGGGTAGGGTACATCCTGACAACTCGAAATCATATAGCGATGTGGGGTCGGAAATGCTTTCCTGAAGCGGTGTTGTACACAGAAGCACCGTAAAGAAAAGAGACCGTAAGTGAGAAATCGTTTTAATAATACATGAAAAGAAGCAAAAGCTACATCGATTAAAGTAAGTGTTCGAAGTTTCTTCCACGGGCTACAATGCAAGCCTCATATCTCCGACGCATGGACATCCGAACATTCTGGAATACTCCAGACATATCTCGAATTTCTCCGTCAGCTACTGCAATTCTTGCAACCAGCTCCTCAACATTGTCAACAGGGGTGTCATAAACTAGCGATTTCAGATGACCCCAGAAATAAAAATCAAGACATGATAGGTCGGGTGACCGAGCAGGCCAACGCACGGGACCACCACGTCCGATCCACTGCTGACCAAATGTGACATCCAGGTAGTTACGAACATCTCCGCTATAATGGGCAGGGGCTCCATCATGTTGGAACCACATTGTCTGTTGCGTTGATGCAGAAATCTGTTCATCTCTCAAAAGTTGTGGCAATACTTGCTGCAGAAAGAGCAAGTAGTTAGGTCCGGTTAGACGAGACGGTAACAGGTAAGGTCCGATGAGGTGATCTCCCATAATACCGGCCCATACATTGACCGAAAATCGAATCTGTGCTGCACGACGTCGTATTGCATACGGGTTCTCGACCGCCCAGATATGGTCGTTATGCGTGTTGAAAATTCCTTCCCTTGTGAAGGATGCCTCATCGGAAAACAACATTTCAGCAGGAGAAAGGGGATTAGTAGCACATTTTCCAAGGTACCACTGTGCGAAAGCAATACGAGGTGCATAATCCTCCGGTTGCTGTGTCTGGACACGCTGCACGTGAAACGGATGCATGTCTTCTTCTCGGAGAATCCTCCAGACGCTGCAATGGGAAACCCCGACTGCGTTTGCTACACTTCGTGTACTCGTTCTTGGATTCCCCTGTACATGCTGCAGCACATTCTGTTCGACGTCTGCAGTCCGTGCTGTTCTAACCTTATCCTGTCAACTCTTTCTAATGAACCTGTCTCAGCTAACCTCTGGTGCAGTCTTGCAAAGAAATTATGACTGGGGATACGCCTCGTCGGATATCGTTCCGCGTACAAACGCTGTGCGGCTGGCCCACTACAATTTGCAGCCCCGTACGCCAAATGCATATCAGCTAACTCTGCGATCGTGTAATCATCCATCCTACTAACTTGGCGTTCTTGTGCGAAATGAAGATTCCCTACACGAAAGCTCGGGATTTTCGCACAACGCCATCTACCGCGTCAGGAAAGCATTTCTGACTGCCCATTGGTATATGATTTTGGTTCGTCAGGATGTACCCTACCCCTCTTAGAAGTTCTGAAACGGTTCACTGAAACACCCTGTATATATATATATATATATATATATATACATACACACCCAAGTTTATGGTAAACTCGGCTAAATAAAACGTGTTCTATCTCTTAGTCTACTCCCTCCACATGGTAAACCACATGGATTGATGATAAGTGTCCAGAATCTTAAAACATCTCAGCATTCGTAAAACAGTGAAAAGTAAGCATCTTTAATGACGATTTGCACAAACTGACCGATTGCAACTCTGCCGAACGCAGTTCTTTAACAAATTTAAGTGGCGCTTTCAGACACACGATCCTTTGTGAATATGAATATGGGGGACACTTGGAAGGATTGGCAACCGGAAGGTTGCGAGTTCGAAACTCTGTCCAAAGTCCGTCGTCTAAGTGCGGGCTGGTGCTCTTTAATTTTGTCGTGGCCTCAATTATTCTCACGCTGTAGTAGTTAGTAACGTTGTAGTTCTCATGTAGAAATTTGGAGAGTGGGGTGTCATCTCGGAGTAGTCCTTGACATTTTCCTTTTTCCTTTTTCTTCCACATCGATACCGGAACGTCACCAGTACTGCAAATTCCACATACGCAAACTTCCAATACACAACTGGAGCCAATGGGGTTTGCGTCAAGTCAACGCAAATCATCTACCTATGTTTGCGAATATGGCTTAACATTGTGTTCCCTAGGACCATTTAAAGTTTGTACAAGACGTTTTGAAGCGATCTAACCTCTGACCTTTTGGATCTATCCAATTTTATCATGGGCTCAGAGATATAAGAATATTGCATGTAGCTTTCATTTTTAGTATACTTCAATTTCAGCTGTGCCCCAAAACAATCAAAAATAGTTGCACATCAGCTATTGTTTTTGAAAATTCGTATGAGGTGTTATCTTTCCGATGAAGCGAGCGCAAATCGTTTTATCTGTCCCAAATTAGCTACCATGATATAAGCCTACGTAAATAGATTTCATTCCCAACCGTAAAACTCATACCTTATCTATCATTTCTCCCCTAAAAATTCGTTCACACTTCTTTCCACGCTAAACTCCCCTAACAAGCTCGCACCTTCGTTCCAACTTTCCCGATAACGTCTAAATGTCAACGCTCAACCAGACAGATCACATCCATAACAAAAAAAAACCACCCTTCAGTAAATCACTTTCAATTCAACCCCCCTTGTTCCACGCACCCCCATCTCGCAGGCTCACAAGCGAGTTTGATTACTCGATCGCCCGTCAAAAGACACTGCCACGAAAACAACAAAAAAAGAGCGAGCCTTTATGCGACGACGCGCGCTAAGCCTGGATGTCTCACCCAGATACAACACAAAAAAACTGGATGGAAGACTAATAAATGATAATTGGACGAAACTTTATTCTTATCAAATCTTCTCTCACCCCTTCCTGGAAGGGTTGAAAGAATTATTGATGAACCTTCCTGATTCTGTGTTCGGTTTTTGTATTTTAATTCCGGCGGAAAAAAAACCCGAGATAATTTAGCGCAAGGGCTTGTCCCGGGACTAATCCTGTTGGAAGGGATGATTTGGTTAGATTGTTTTTTCTTTCTTTCGGAGCGGAATCGGTCATTAGGTAAAAGCCGATGGTTTAATGGCGTTTCGGGTGGGCCGAGAGCTGGGCATGAGTGACAGGCGGGCTTGCTCATTACATCAGTTGGTCTCTTGATCTCGCCAGGAAGGTGCGGTGAGGCCTGGAAGAAGACTAGGTAGAAAAAATTCTGCTCGGGAAAGGTTATTTTGACGTCCGCTCGGTTGGAGACGCGACTGGGATCAGTCGTTTAGACTCTGGATTTCTTAATTTAATGTGGGCTGGTCGAGGATATGCCCACTGCGCTTGAAACTTGTGAGTTGTTGCCTACATGGGTCCGTCATTTGGGTGTACATTCATTCATTGTTGACTTGTTTTGCGCAGCTTGGCTAAATAGGGCCTTGAAACCTAACCAACCATCTTTATTTAACCTTTTACGCTGCGGCAGATGAGCAATTGCTACCACTAAAATTTCGTTTACGACAGCGGCATGGAAAAGATCTGTGTACTGTGGATATTATCCCCTTTTTATTGACCCCTGACATCGAGCACCATTTACGAGCTACCAGCGACTGAACTTCTAGAGGATTCCTCCTTTTTTTTCTTCGGTACTTTACCCTGTCGACCGTGAGGTGTGAACGCTTTGGGGGAAAGGTAGAAGGTCTCGCTCCGGTGATATCTATCTCACGCCAAATGATACGCCACACAATACTATGAAAGGAAAGCGTCAGTCATAAATGCCGGAGGGTCGGACATGCAGGCGAAAGAGCCGTTCTATGAGACGATTGAAAAAAAATCTGAGCGACGCAGTGCAAAGATTAATGTGGATTCTATGTAGACGAAATGGTACACGTTAAATCTGTAGTGGCTCAAATATCCTCCCGCTAGTGTGGTTTTGAAAGTGCTTTGACCTTGTCATCTTTGATACAAAATTACGAGGTGTTGTCCTTGGATATTTGCCTTTGGGAATGAACGCTGCATAGATTTGTTTGGTGGGTAGTGGTATTAGCGTTCTGAAGTTCGTTCTGAACGTTCCATCTCCAAGGCAAAGATCCAACGATGACGCCTCTTCATTTTCTATCAAAAATGACGAGGTCAACACACGAGTTACCATCTCACTCTCCAAACATCCAAACCACGCGAGAGTGAGGATATTTGGACCACGACAGATTTAATATGCACCCTTTCGTCCATAGGAAAACCATTTTAAATAAAGATGGTTTGTAAAGTTTCAAGGCCCTAGATCCCTGTTGGTCGCCAATTGTCCGTTGTGTTTCTCCAGTTAAACGTTAATACCAACTATAACGTTAATACTATAACGTTAACTACCTACCAAACAAATCTATGCAACGTTCCTTTGTGAACATGGTTTAGTATAATGTTCCCTAGCACCGACAGCCCTCGGGTACATCTTTAAGTGTGCACGGGCATCACAACCCCGAGGTACCGGAGTGACCTGTCCACCCTTTCACTGGAAGACTAGATAGTAAAACCTTTGCTCGGTTGAAATTATTTTGACCCACTGTGTAGGAGACGGGACGAGGTTCAATCGTCTAGAGTCTGTATTTTTTAATTTAATCGGGGCTGTCAAGGCTCCATGGGTTGCACACTGCGTTCGCAACCTGAGTTATAGCTCTCAGTAGCACATCTTCTTCATTTGTGTACGGGCTTGTTATTTTCAACCACGGACTGATGAAGAGGACAGCTAGTTCCGAGAGTGGTGTGCACCTTAAGTGTAACATTTTGCTCAGGAAAGTTCGTAGTCCATCTGATAGAGTTCCTGTTTAGCATCCAGGAGGGTTGCGCGTTCGAAATTCGATACAATCAAATACCGTCGTGTTCGTGGGAGCTATTGCATGTTAAATCTAGCATGGCCGGAAATGTCCTCACTTTGTGCGAAGTGTGGAAGTTTGAAAAATGGTGGGCCAGCTCAGGGGTTCTTACTCTCGGAGGCAGCACCAGGAGAACGGACATAAGGAATTAGACATTGGTTAGACGTGTGAGGTCCTCTATGAGAAAAATGAAGAGGTGTGATGTCCCGACGGCAAGTGGGAGATTCAGTTTCTCTAAGACACCCATCATGCAGAGCATTACCCACGACTTTCTGTACCACCATCCTGGTCCTCCATTCGAAATCCTCCGCCACCATCATCGGTTAAGCAGGGTACATGAGCGAGATCAGAAGTACAGGACAATTAGGCACAGCTCTTCTGTCGCGCAAGTACTCCAGAGATTCAGTGCCCCCGGCGGTACTGTTGTTTGATACCTATAATCCGGTTTGGTAGGGAAATCAGCCTTCATTCTTGGATTCCACTTTCAGAATACCGAAGAGCCACGATTTCGCCATTCGAAAACGTACAGAGAATCTATCGTTACTTGACTTCAGATATAGTCGCCCTCGGATCGTCGAGCTCTCCCCTTTAACACGTTCGCTGCCGATCTTACGGCAGCGCGTGGTGCAGAGTGATGTCTCAGTAGCCAGTCACGCGTTCGCGCGGGAAGAGGTGCGCCTCAAAATTTATTATCCGCTTCAATTAGTATTACATGTTAGACGTTGGCGTGGAGTGATTGCCATAAAAATTTGAGCACCAAGAAAAAGTAGTCAAAATGAAACGAAATTTTACACGTGTAAGCACTATTTGATATAAGTAAGTGATTAGAAAATCAAAGAAAAAGGGTTATTTATTGCAGAAAAAAGTACAAATGAACGGAAGTTTAAGTACTCTGTTGGACACCTTCTAGCGCGAATGCACGATGCAATACGAGTGGGCAGTGAGGCATACAAGTTCCATATGATGTCCTGAGACATCTCATTCCACAGTTGCTGTAAAAGCGCCTCTAGTTCGACCAAACTCGTAGGATGTCCGACTTGCCGTCCCAATTGATCCCAGATAGGCTCGATGGTGACAAATCTGGGGATCGAGCAGGCCAGGGAAGGGTGGTAATGTGGCGGAAGCAGTCTTGTGACATCCTTGCTGTGTGTGGTCGAGCATTGTGATGTTGAAAAATGGATCCTGGGAGCCCTGCCATGTGTGGCATCACATGTGGCTGAAGGATGTCATGGACGTACCACTGGGCTGTCATTGTGCCATGGATCGATATTAGGGGTGACCGTGCATCGTAAGCAATGGCACCCCATACCATCACACCAGCTGTGGGAGCGGAGTGTCACTGTAAAGCGAAGGCAGGATTGAGGCGTTCACCACGGGGCCTCAACACACGAACACGATTGTCATCACTGATCAAATTGAATCTAGATTCGTCGCTGAAGACGACCTGGTTCCATTCCGTTGCAGTCCAATCCCGTCGTGCGCGACACCACTCCAAACGGAGGCGTCGGTGGGTGGGTGTCATTGGCAGCACACGTAATGGGCGCCGCGATACCAGATGTCTTATAGCCAGGCGCCTTGCAATGGTTCGGGAACACACAGGGGCCAGTAGTGAAGGTGCTGCCTGTGTCTTGATAGCGGCCAATGAGGCAGTTGGCTCTACGCGTGCGTTTCGTATGATGTGACGGTCTTCTCGACGACTGGTCTGTCGAGGGCGTCCTGAGCCTTGTCGCCGTGTAAATGACGTCTCTTCTGTCCACTGTTCCCAACACCTCCTCGCAGTAAAATCAGAACGGTATAATTTTAACGAGCTATTCGCGGAGCTGACCACCCAGCTTCTATCATTTCGATGATTCCTCCCATATCGAACTCTGACAGCTGCTCATATTGTCTTCTTTGGCGGCGTAACGGCATGTCTATGTCAGCGTTTCCTTTGCAAAAGATTAAATACACTCAAACAAGCTCTGCTTACCTGTTTTATACTCCACGGAGAACGAAGTTCAAAGCCCTCTAGTGGCATTATGCAATGCGTAATCACACTGCATTTCTAATCATTTGCATTCTGGCCGACATGTACCTTCATGCCAAGTTTCGTTACGATCCCACAATTATTTCTTGGTGCGCAAATTTTTATGGCAATGAGTGTATACATACTATAGCTTTAATTTATTTGTTGTCTGAGCTTTCGTCAATCTCTTCTGGCATTGGCGCACTTTTCAATCATATTTGTTATAAAAAGTAAGTCGGCTTCTGGGGGTAGGGGAGACTCATTTCTACGTGACCGGCAGCGATGTGTTAAGTCCGGATCACGAAACTCACCCATTCGTTTTCCTTCTTCCTCTACATCCCTTCCGACAGTCCATTCTGGACTTTAGAACCACATTTTCCTTTAGACATTATGGCCAACTCTTGCCTTTACTGATGCATGACAGAGTGCACACTCGTCGATGTCACAATAGAGTGTGTGTGGCCTAGCGGCTAGCAGCGAACAGTAGTTTGTACGTTATACATGGGCATATTCGTACATTTGTAGTTGCGTTAATGGAATGTATTTCTTATCTCTTTTCTTACCTGTGATGGCACAGAGATTGGTTCCCTTAAGTGGGATATTGTGGCGTCATCGTCTCAGTCATATGCCTGCCCTAGCTAGTGAGTGCTTGCAAAAACTCTGGGTGTTTTGTGTATTAATGGGGTGACGCCTAAGAAAGTGCAGTCTGTTCCTGAGGTGGCCGACAAGTCTGCATTCAAGGTTGTAGTGGAAAGCGTCCCCCACTTTCCCACATTTACAGAGGTTTTTTGGTGTTTTTGAATACGATGAAAGTACTCAACTCAGGGGGTTGACCTCGTCATCTGACCGTGGTTTAATACGAAGTGTTATTCTGGTATCTTTCCATTCGAGATGGATCATGGACTGTTGTCAACAGTGCGATGTGTTGATGCAGTGCGACGTTGATTCAACTAACTGCTTTCTCTTCTGTGCCTGTAAAGCTTTCCTTTCGTGTGTATTTCCAGTGCATACTCGTTATCTATCTTGTGTTTCAAGCAGCTAGACGTTTCTTTCAACAACGTTTTCTTTCCCGTGGTGTTTACTATCTTTGTAAACACGGAATTTTCTCTCCTGGCATACCCAAGCGATATTTATCTGCTTTCATCACATTGCTCTTCCTAAAAGTCCTCTTTTTTCTCTTTTATATTTTTTTACTTGACGCTGTATTGTGTTTGGCACAGCTTGGCCAAATAAGGTTGTAGCGCCATAAAAGCAAAATCAACCTTGATCAAAAAGTTTCGGAAAGATCTATGGAAGAAAAAGACACGCAATAGCTCATTGAATGTTTCTGATAATAATGTTCACAATTATATTTCAGTGACGAATGAGTTCTACCTGCTTATACGTTCTAGTGGACTGTACTATTTTATAACAACTGACCCCCTACGTTCTTCGGCACTGCAAGGACCAAACAGACTTCTATTTATGATTTCAATCAAAAATAGAGGTCTGTTTGGTCCTTGCAGTGCGCTTTCAAACAATGATTCCTACCCAGGACCTTCTGGATGGCAGGCAAATGCTATGGCCGCTATGTACTATGGCGACCACTGATCCGTGCGATCGGACGATTCTACACTCATTGACTCGTATAATTAGACAACTGTGCCCAGTGACTCTTAGGATCACAGTTGTCTACCTATTGACGATTGGACAAATGTCTTGCCTACTGACACGCGTGATTGTACGTTGTCCATCTACTAACATGTACAATTGAACATCGTCTACCCACTGACATATACAATTGAATATTGTCTACCTACTGACAAGTACAATATTGGACAATTGTCTACTTTTTCACACATGCGTGATTGTATAGTATATCTAGTACATTTTTTAGATTGAATATAATCATTTTAGATGTTTGTTGGTGGTTGTTGAATTAACCTCGCACTTGAAAAGCATAGTGACTTAAGCATATTGAGTTTTTCACCACTACTCATTGACTCGCACAATCAGATAACGGTACCCATCAACTCTTACGTTCAGACAGTTGTCTACCCATTGACGATCGGAAAACTGTCTACCTATTAACGATTGGACTAATGTCTTGCCTACTGACACGCGTGATTGGACTTCGTCTACCTACTGGCATGTACAATTGAACATTGTCTACCTACTGACAAGTACAATATTGGACAATTGCAGAATCATTTTAAATTTTGGTTGGCTAGTTGAATTAACCTTGCACTTGTAAAACATCGTGATTAAAGCATAATGAGTTTTTTTCCCCACTAATTATGTCAAAACAATGTTTCTGGCACTGTTTCATTTGTAAGTCGGCGATATCTTCTGGTGCGAGTAATAGTGAATTGAAAAATAAAACTTGAAAGCTCTCTCAAATATAAAAAGTAAATTTCATACAAAATATTGAAACATAAAACTTTAAAGCTCAAATACGTAGAGTAATTTCATACATAATATTACTCCTAAGAGTTTCTAAAGGTTTCTAAACGAACTGATCACCAAATGACCGAAAGGGAACTATCGCCGAAACCAACTAATTTCCTCATCCTATTTGTATTGGGTTCCCGGACCATTAATCCAATGTCTTGTCGACAATAGAACCTCCGTCTCGACGGTACGGAACGCATTGTCACAACAGTCTAAACCTTTTACTGTAAAACTTAAACCCACCACCAGTGTCTTTTGATCCTGCGTGTTACGCAGCACAATAGCTTCGCAACAACACAACAGCCCCGAGATCTTCCGTTCCCAGCGCTCAAGATTATTTCCTGTATAATCAGAGCCATAATATCACCTAAATAATAGGATAATGAGGCAGCCATGGAATCGGATCCTAAACTTCAATCGTCCATTATTAGGGCACCCCCATACATCCGAATGGGCAGGCACGCTTTGCATTCAGGGCTAATACAGTGTTTCGGAAGCCCCCCTCTTCCACATGGAAGGGGGGATGAAGTGTAATCTGTCGAGATGATGAGCTGATGGAATGTAGAATGCACTGGCTCCACCCCGGGGTGGGGAGGTGGGTTCTGGATTATTCTGGAGCATTGGAAATTCGGAATGGAAGCTATTGCTTTGATCACACTAAACACTCTCGGTTAGGGTCCCGCTAGCGTGCAGCTGGGTTTCTTAGTTCGTGGAGCAGTCTAAGTCTGTTAATGGAGCTGCTGCTAATTGAGGTTTCGCAGGCCTTTGCTGGGTGTCCTGTTGTGTGCAGGAGCTTTGGAGGGTTGAATGGTGGGGGAAATGGGCTCGTTTTTAAGTTTTAAAAGAGCCCGGTGTGTGATCACGGTTTACTGGATAGGCGATAAATTTCTTGTAGCTACCTTTGGATTTTCGATATTTGTTGGTAGCTGCGTCATGGGCTGTATGTACCAAAATGATCGCTTGGGGCGCTGTCGATCTATCTTTGTTTTACCCTTCAAGTGGCATCGGTGAGATATGTCATCCGTGGAGTTTTTGCTATTAACGAGATATCTCGTTATCAAGTCATTGTCTATTATTTCATGTTAACAAGATCATGATCTGGTCAGTTTTCTTCCAATAACTAGATATCTCGTCCATTAAGGTCCTCTGATCTTTCCCTTCGGAGGTTGATCCGACCTTCGTTCTAGTGCGACGTTAGTTAAAATACCTACCTACCCCGTCCATTATGATCTGCTGAAGGTTTTCAAGGCAACCATCAGGAGGGCTAACCTCATCATCTGACCGTGATTCAAAATATCCTCGGATCTTACACTTGTGGATTAATCCAGTACCGCATCCAGTAGTCCACTCTTGTTCTAGTGCGACGTTAGTTAAAATACCTACCTACCCCGTCCATTATGATCTGCTGAAGGTTTTCGAGGCAACCACCAGGAGGGCTAACCTCATCATCTGACCGTGATTCAAAATATCCTCGGATCTTACACTTGGGGATTGAACCAGGACCGCCGTCAATAACCCTTTGTGTTGCACCAGTGGGACTTTAATTGATTGGCAATTGGCCTCAATGCATACGGGTGGTTTTCAGGACAAGGTACCTTATCATTAACAAAGTTGACCAGATCGTGTTTGACGAGATATCTCCTTATCAGTAAAAATCGGACCAGGTTGTGATCGCGTTATTATGTAATAAAAGACAATAACTTGATAACGAGGTTGTCTTATCATTAGCAAATTAAGTCTTGGTGGACGAAAAATCTCGGATGGATATAAAAGACGGCTTTCGAGTTCAAACCTCGGTCCAACTAAAGACCATAGTGTAGGTGAGATTTGGTGAACTGTCCTGGCTTCAAATGTCTTCACTTTGACGTAATGTGGAAGTTTGGCAAGGTGGAGCGCCAGCTCATGTGTAGACATCTTCATTTGTCCGTGTTTCGAAAATACGATGTTTTATCTTTCCCTTCGGAATGGATCCCGGACCGACCCCAATAGCCCATTGTTGTTCCAGTGTGATGTTATTTCAACAACCAAAAAGTTTTCCCAAAATATTTACTGGAACTGTTTTTTTAATTTAACAAATTAATTTTTTAAATAAATTTATATATATATATATATATATATACATATATATACATATATATACATATATATACATATATATATATATATATATATATATACATATATATATATATATATATACATATATATATATATATATATATATACATATATATATATACATATATATATATATATACATATATATATATATATATACATATATATATATATACATATATATATATATATATATATACATATATATATATATACATATATATATACATATATATATATATATACATATATATATATATATACATATATATACATATATATATATATATACATATATATATATATATATATATATATATATATATATATATATATATATATACATATATATATATATATATATATATATATATATATATACATATATATATATATATACATATATATACATATATATATACATATATATATATATATACATATATATATACATATATATATACATATATATATATATACATATATATATATACATATATATATATATACATATATATATATATATACATATACATATACATATACATATAAATTAAATTCAAGGTATACAAAATATCTCTAAACGCTGTCTCATGTGACCTCTCTCAGTGGAAGACTCGGCTATTATCCAACTTGACGCGCCACAATGATTAAATGTTCTTTCGAGAATCTCCTCAATATGATTCTCGATAAGCATACTTCGAAAAAAAAGAAAGTGCTGTCGAACTTCTTTTGGACGGTTGTCTTGGTCCTCTCTCGGGCAATTACACAATTGATGAAGAGCGAACTCTAATCACCGAACCTCAAACAATGAATCTCTAAAACGCCGGGATCCCGAGCGTCTTTCTTCCCATCCATCCAATCAGAGAAGAGAGCTTTTCCTTCTTCCAGAGATCATAGCCCACACACACCAAAACTAAACAGTTCTTTGTTTCTCTTCTCGCGCGGGCAATGCCGAGTTGAGTGATGATCTTCCTGAGGCAACGCGAAGGAGGGGGGAGGGAGGTTGCAATGGCGGGGAGGGGGATGGTAAGATGGATGCTTTCTGGCCGAGAAAAGATTCCGAAGCAGATATAGAATAGATAAATCGAGATAAATCTGCTTGTATTCATTATAATCCATAAACTTCAGCACATTAATCTTTCTTTCGCTCTCGTTCGAATGATATATTGCGAAAATTGAAGAAAGAGATGTGTGGAAGAATTACGAAATGATTCGAACAAAAGAACAAAAAGGGGGATTCCTGCGCTCGATAATAAGACAGCTCGGGTGGCGGGGATGGGGAAGAGAAAGAAGGAAATTATCGGAGACAATATTTAAAAGTCTCCGTGGAGAATAAACGCGAAAACACACATTCGGGTGGAAGGGAAAAAAGAACGAAAACAAAAGTGTTCCGAGATCCGAAGAAAGAATATTGGGAAAACTCCTGACTGCTATATGTCATTGTCAGGGAGATGATGAATTATATCGCGCCCAGATGTGTGAATAATGTAAGACTGCTTGAAGAGTTATTAAAATTTCTCGCCCCTGGTCCATTAGAAACGGTATTCGTATTGAAAATGGCGAGTGGACACATTGGATGTTAGGGTTAGCGATGGCCATTTTTTTTCGATCCTCTCTTTTTTTTGTTTTTTTTTTGTTGCCATTCCGTTCCACAGAAAAGGTCAACTTAGAAGGTCAAGATTGCTGCTAAACTGGCACTTCTGACACGTCCACTTAGATTACAGATAGAGTTGCTTTTCTTCGGCTCAGATCACTGACAAAATGGCGCTTTTAGAGTCTATTTACCGAGAAGTCGAATTATGTTTTTGGGCGTTCACTAGAATAACACTCTACGCCTATTTGATTTTTTTTTGTATTTTGACTCGCGCTTTGACGGCTGGAATGGTAATTCTCTCTTTGTGTTACGGAATGGTTGCGCAATCTCATTTTGTGTTTCATTATCAAGGTTAGAACTTTGTTGA